>LOJH01006068.1:682-15957 GCA_001685095.1 Ellobius talpinus | reverse complement strand
CTTTTTGAGAGTCTAGCTTCATGGCAGAGGTACTGGCAGGAGCCATGTTTATTGCTACAACTCTGTGGGGTTTCAGAGTCCCTGCTACCACCAAGAAGCTTGCTGTTGGTTATTCATAAACACCATTTAAGTGTTTTGTGGTGGGGCCTCTCAAAAGGGCTGCAAAGTTTTTTCAGTTAAAGCTGAGTCAGGAAGCCTCTCTTAAATGAGACACATTTGCCTCTAGCAATCAGAGCCCACTTGAGAAAATGCTGCTACCAAGAAGCCGTGTTTAACTCTGTTCTTTTCATGTCTAGAATTCCTTCTAGAACTCTCTCAGGTTTTAAGTGGATTTAATTATCCACGTTGGCCTCACTGGGACCAACTTCTTCACTGCGTTCACAGACTGGTACCTGTGTTGCTGGTTATTGTTAAATTCCTCCCCAGGGGAGATGGAAACATCTACCCCTCCTTCTAAAGTCCCAATAACAAAGGTAAATCCCACCAATGTTTACTCTGGGGAACCAAAGAATGTATAGGCTTTCTCATAGGACCATGGATGAAGAGTTACAGGCAGGAACATGGAAGAGGAGGGGGTCACTTAAAGCAGCCATGCTGTAAAGTCTGTAGCCAGCAAGGATGACTCCCCATTGCTATGTTGATAGAGCGCCCTCCTATATACTCTAGCCCCTCACCAAGCCCCCAAGTCTGCCTGCAATTAGGGCAGAATTGCATGCAACTGACTAGGAGGAGTGGCTGGATAATCAGGTGAGAGTCCCAAGATTCTCCTGGTAGAACTTGTGTGTGTGTGTGTGTGTGTGTGTGTGTGTGTGTGTATTTATGTATACAGTGTTCTGCTTGCATGTATGCCTGCAAGCGAGAAGAGGGCACCAGATCTCATTATAGATGAGTGTGAGCCACCATGCGGTTGCTGGGAATTGAACTCATCTCCTGGTAGTCCTTAAGGAAAGACAATAGTCAAAAACCAAGCTGGCATGATCTTTTTTGCAAGCAAGCCCAGCTAAACTCCTGAAGATGGCAGCAGTTTTGCTCAGGAGATAGTCCCCACCATACTAGTGTTCTGACCTCTAAATGATAGTGGTAGATCAGGGAGTTTCTCAGGACTACCAGGGTTCTGGGGCCTCAAGAGCTCGAGTGTCCTCACAGTGGGGCATTGCTGTTCCCACCCAGCTGCTCTTTAGTACAGTCCAGTGAGTGGCCTCAGCGGAGAATATGGTCTTTTCCTAATAAGTTGCTGTGACACACTCTAGGGTTTTGTTCAGGTCCATTTACTCTGCCAGTAAAATGATTAAAAGGCCGGAGAAATCTAGAGTGCAGCAGGTAGCAGCAGAGCCATCTCAAGCACAGACAGAATCAGCAGCTGAAGAAAGGTGTTTACTGGGGGTAAGGGAACACACACATGTAGCAGACACACAGAAAAACAACTCCTCTGTGAAGCAGAAAAATCCAGTCTCTTCCTAGGGCTGAGCTTTTAAAGTCTCTGAAAAGTTTTCCTCCCCTAATTTAGGGTTGGTCAGTTGAAGAAAGCTAGGATGTGTGATTGGCCCAGAACTGATGTGTGACGTGTCCTGAGCAGGCCTTGAACTGGTTGAGCCAATCCATAAGCAGGGGCCCTGCTGGTGGGAGACAGCCATCTACAAAGCTCTTGTCTTAAGCTGCCAGGCTTTTGTGAAGAGTCAGGAGGGTGAGGAAGAAGCTGGCCATCTTGGAAATCCATCATCTATATCACCTAAGCATAGCCCCTGTGTCTGTCTATCTAGCTAACAGGGAGTCTATCTAACTCCTTCCTAGTCTCCCCATGGCATAGCAGCCTCTTTTTCCTGGCTCCCCCACTTGGAAGCTGCCTGAGATGCAGGCAGTTGGGTGCAGTTCCACCCTGAGGCTTCCCCTCACTGGGCCTCACTTTCCTTGCTACTTGCTTTCCGATTGCAACCCCACTAGCCACCCCCTTGTCTGCAGATCCAGAGCTGCTGCTTGAAGAAGGTCCCGGGACTCCACATTCCTAGGATTCTGGAAAGCATGGAGATGGCCGTGTCTGTGCACTACAGTCAAGTGGGTGGGTGTGGTGGGAGGCCCACATCTTGTAACTGTGCCCAGACTGAATAACTGCAGTTCACTTTGTTGAATTTCATTTTCTAGAATTGGGCACCCCCAGGCTGTGAAAAATTAGGAAAGTGTCTGACACCTCCTGAATCTGTCCCTGAGAAGTGCTCCTGGCCCCATTAGCCAAGATCGGAATCTCCAGCCAGCCCTGCAAGGACCAGCTGTCCTCTGCCCGCCCACCACTGGCTGGATGGCCTCTGCAGCCAGTAGCAAGGGTCCAAGATTGCATATATTGGAGACCTGATCCTGGAGTCTGCTCCCTAGCACTGCGGGCCATCTTTCCAGCTGGCTATTGAAAAAGAAGTTCTTAGTGCCCTGCTGGCCTTGACCATGACCCAGTGCTGCAGCCCAGGATCTGAAGGGCTGTCACTTTGTCTTCTGCATATATTTCAACCTTGGTGTCATCAACAAAGGTGAAGATTTCAGTGCTGTGCCAAGGAGCCAACATCTACCTGGGCATCAGTCCTCACCCCCATGTCAACTCCCTGGAGTTTCCCTTCCTCTTTTCCCACTGGCTGCAAACAAGAGACAAAGATATCTCATTGTCCTTGTCCAAGGTGAGGTCAGTCACTGCCCCCAAGAGACAGGAAGATGACATCCTAAATTTCTGGCTCAGCACACTATGGGACCACTTCTGCTGTACCTGCCTCCTGTCATGTGCAGGCCACAAGATATAATCTCTAAACCGCTTCCCTGAAGGCTCATGGAAGTTGTCCATCCTGAACAAGTTCTCACATCTGTGCAATGACTGTAGTGCTGAAGCTGAATTGTGAAGGTTGGAAAATGATAATGAATAGAAATTGAGAGAATAAATTCTTATAATAAATTATTCTGTTCCAAGAATAAAGGAACAGGAGATGTGTTAGCTGTTATTTGCTTCTCTCTCTCTCTGTCTCTGTCTCTCTGTCTCTCTCTTAGACAGGGTTTCTCTGTGTAGCCCTGGCTGTCCTAGAACTCATTCTGTAGACCAGGCTGGCCTCAAACTCAGAAATCTGCCTGTAGCTGCCTCCTCAGTGTTGAGATTAAATGTATATGCCACCATGCCCACCTATCCTGGTATTTGGAATAGAGATGATGGGAGACATTGTACATTAGATGGCCCATGTGCCTGTTGTATGAACTTCTCCTGGAGAGACATAAACATCTGTATGCCTCAGATAGAATACCAAGGACAGACCAAAGGAACCATTGGGTTCAATGAGCTCATTGGTTACAGGAGCATGGATGACCCCAAAGCAGCTCCATCACCCTAACTGAAAGTCTCAATCCAGCATGGATGACAACTTCCCCTTCAGTTAACCTTCCGTGTGTGTGTGTGTGTGTGTGTGTGTGTGTGTGTGTGTGTGTGTATGTACGCGTGTACTCTAGCACCTCCAGAGACCACCGCAAATGCAAGAATTGCAGCAGGCAGGGAGGTGGGAGTGAGGAAGAGAATAGTTGGGATCTACTAGACCCTCCTCACACCCTCTCCTTTGACAGAACATAGGCCCAATCTGACGGATTTCTTTTGAGTAATAACAACCCCATTGAAGATGATAATGCTAACGCGGAGGACAGTCTTCCAATCACTACCTGTAGGCTCAGGAACTGTGCTGGACAGGTAGATCCCAGTCTTCTGTCCAGATCTTCTTGTCCCCTCCCCAAAGCGAAAAGGATACATCTTGCTGCAGAGGCACAAGAGGGTCTGTGGCCTCAAGGTAGGCACCCCACCCCCACCCCGAAGTGCCACCCTGCTTTTCCCCTCCACTCCAGGCCATACATAATGCACTTGCACCTCTGAACCTGAAGCTATCTGCCAGCTCCCTTCCAGGCTAATTCCGGGAAGGCAGGGTTGAGTCTCAGTCCCCTCACACTGCGCGTTGGGAGCGCAGTACACTTCAGGTCCAGAAGGCGGGCCCTGGGAAAAGCGGGACTGAACAGGCAGGCGTGCGGGAGCCAGAACCCAAAAGGATACCAAGGCTCGTATCCTTTTTCCACCCAGAAATAACCCCAGGCTTTCAATATGATGTCACCTAGGTTTCAAGCAAATGTGCCACTTCCTGCCAGAGGCCACCCCCCACCCCCGTCTCCCAGAGGCCCCGCCCCCTCACTTGCTGCCCCTCGTGCAGGACCACTCCCTAAGGACGCCCCGCCCCAGAAGCCCCGCCCACCGAGGACGCCCCACCCTCGTTCCCGGACTGACTTGCCTCCGGTCTGCTTACACTCCCTCTGCCCTTTCTGCCTCCTGCACGCGGCTATGGCGGAACCTGAGTTGCAGCTGGTGGCGCGACGCATCCGCAGTTTCCCCGACTTCCCCATCCCCGGCGTGTTGTTCAGGTGAGGTCACGAGCCCGCGAGGCGTTGGCACCCTGCTCTCGGCTCCCGGCGCAGGCGCGTGGGCAGTCGTGGGGGGGAATCTTGCTGGGCCTTCGACCCCACTTCGTCTGTCCTTGTTCCCAGGGATATCTCGCCCCTCCTGAAAGACCCCGACTCTTTCCGAGCTTCCATCCGCCTCCTTGCCAGTCACCTTAAGTCTACGCATGGCGGCAAGATCGACTACATCGCAGGCGAGTGGCCACGCTAGGCCGTGCTGGTCCCCCACTGTCCAGGCTTCCCTCCGTCTTCCCTACACTCCTCTTTCTTCAACCCCTGACCCTCCTTTAGCACTCTGTTCTTACCTGCCTTAATCCCTTGTTGACCCTGGATGATTACTGCGTCTCCCACCCCTGCTAGGTCCTCTGACCTCAGTCCTCAGTGTCTGTTTCTATTAGAGATGGACTCTGCTCTGTCCATGTTCAGGGCCAGACCTACCTTCTTTTAGGGCACGAGGTTGACTAGCAGCCTGACAGCAGGACTGTAAGGAGCATATGTGTGCTTTGAGAACTTTGAAGAAGGCCTTGGAACCTCCAAATAGACAGCCTTGCTAGGGGTAGTCACTTGCTAGCTCATCTCTAGGATGAGCTAGATGCTAAAAAATGCGTAGCCTTGCAACAGATGGGGGCGTGCCTGGACAGGCTTAGAGTCTGGTAGCCTCAGGGGCTGCTTATCCCTCAGGACTATACCGGAGTATCTCTCCTACACAATCTTGTGCTGAACACCTGTTGTGTACCAGGCTCCATGCTTGGGCTTCAGAAACACCCTAGGATCGCTGAATGTCCACCAGGGGAGTCAGACCTATCCCAGATGGTGAGAACTCCAGACAACAGAGATACCCTGACAAATACTCAGAGGCCATAGTGCATCAGTACTCAGGCCTCCCCGGAGGTGACACATCTTGTACCCTGTACTACAGATAAAGTGCTCCTGGGTCGATGCTGCATTTGAGAGATGGCAAACTGGGTGGTGGCGGTACACGCCTTTAATCCCAGCGCAGATCTCTGAGTTCAAGGCCAGCCTGATCTACAGAGCAAGTTCCAGGACAGGCTCCAAAGCTACAGAACCCCTGTCTCAAAAAGAAAAAAAAAAGAGGTGGCAAAAGCATAGGTGTCCCTGAGCTATACAGAAGGCAGATAACACCCCCAAGGCTAAGAAGCTACCCAGCAGCCATCAGCCTTCTAGCTATAGCTAGTAAGATCTAGTATTCCTGGCCAATACTGTTCTCTCAATCCTAGGTCCCTTGGAAATCCCACACCCTTCAGCTCTAACAACACCCCTCTCTCACCCTAACAGGCTTGGACTCCAGGGGCTTCCTGTTTGGCCCCTCCCTCGCTCAGGAGCTGGGCCTGGGCTGTGTGCTCATCCGGAAGCGTGGGAAACTGCCGGGCCCCACAGTGTCAGCCTCCTATGCCCTGGAGTATGGCAAGGTAGGTGGGTAGCTGTCTAGGAGTCAATGTGGGAAAGTTTGAAACCCAGTTTATGCCACCAGGAAACGTGGAAAGGCTAGGGGTGGTGGTCACTTGTTAATTCCTAGACTCTATTTCCTGTCTGCAGGCTGAACTGGAAATCCAGAAAGACGCCTTAGAACCTGGGCAGAGAGTGGTCATTGTAGATGATCTCCTGGCCACTGGAGGTAAGAGCCACGGGTTTCAAAGGGACAAGCTCTGTCTGGGGTGCTGACTCAGCAAAGAGCCTTACTATGTTCTCTTGTCTTGTCCCTTCACTCCAGGAACCATGCGCGCTGCCTGTGAACTGCTGGGCCAGCTACGGGCTGAGGTGGTGGAGTGTGTGAGCCTGGTGGAGCTGACCTCGCTGAAGGGCAGAGAGAAGCTAGGACCAGTGCCATTCTTCTCTCTCCTGCAGTATGAGTGACAGATGGTGGAATAGTTGCTGCACCCCTGCCCCCAGCACCTACAGCCGGACAATGACTCAGCCTCGCCACCTAAGTGACCTTTGTGAGCCACCAGCTGCCCTTCCTTTGACTGTTCATTTTGCTGGTCAGCTGGTGACCATGCCTATGGACCACTTGGGTCCTTGCATTTTTCTATATGTGCTGAGTCCTAGAGCAGAGCTACTGCAGGCTACAACACAGCAAAATTAATAAACACTTTGGTACATATGGTTCTTCCTGTCATCTTGCTGCCCGGATCACATTCCACAGCTGCCTGGCAACTCCAGCCCAGTCCAAGGCAAGGACAATACCTGCTCCAATCCCAGGCAATCCATAGTAGGACCGGACACCGTCACAGGACCAGAAAGGGAAATCAGAAGTCTCCGTACCCATCCTCCCACACCCAGCAAAGAGTGACTGGGGGGGCAGGTAGTAGCTATGTCACTTTGTGGACCTCATCAGAATAGGTAGGCTCAGCTCTGTATAGAAGCTGTAGCCTCTACAAAGTTTTCTGGGCTTTTAGAACCAAAATGGAGACAGTGGACCAAGGGCATAGTCCAGTCACTACCTATTTAAAATCCTATTTTGAGGCCAGGCGGTAGTGGTGCACACCTTTAATCCCAGCACTTGGGAGGCAGAGGCAGGCGGGTCTCTATGAGGCCAGCCTGGTCTACAGAGTGAGTTCCATGACAGCCAGAGCTGTTACAGAGAAGCCCTGTCTTGAAAACCAAACCTATTCTGTTGAGCATCAATACCAGGTTTGTGGGTATGCTGGGGTGACAGAACTAGCCTTGCATGGGCTAGGCAAGCACTCTGCCACTGATCCACCCCCAGAAGATTGTTCTCACCCAGGTTTTTACTGGCCTGGTCTTGCTAGTCACAGAAGAAAACACCGCACAACAGTGGGCATCATTTAAAGGTATTTTATGGTGACCTGTTCAGCTTGATCTTGGTAGCACTTTTATTTAAGTATTATAAGACTATATTAAAAGCCAAGATTAACAGTCAAATCCAAAGCCGTAGGAACAGAAGGTTAAAAAAAAATCTTCATTTTCATAAAAATTTTGGTCCCAAAACCTATAAATTATTTTCATTATATACAGAAGGCCCAATTTGACTCTGCCATTCAGAGTTCACTGTCCTTGTGAAATCTGGCCAGAAGTCCAAGTTTTCCGTGTGGGTCTTAAGGCTCTTAAGCAAGACAGCAGCTTCCATGAGCACAGAGGAGCAGGCTAGGCTGGCCTAGAGCTCCCATCTGGACTGACAGTTCCTGGAACTAGATGAGTAGTTTGTGGGATGGACAGACATCCGACATCCTCTGCTCTCACAGTATACTTCCCCAACAACCACAAAGAGCTGGCTCTGGGGTACCCCAAAGCCGCTTTATGAGATCCATGGGCACAACCGCTGCCCACACTGGCAGTAGGCCCTTGTAGGCCTGTGGCATGGGGAGAGAAGCTCAAGTGCATTGTTCTGATCAAGAGAACAGACCATCAGGCGAAGAACTCAGAACTCAGTCACAGCCCTTCAGTGTGGACATGGTGGGTCAGCCTCGCAGTGAGGCCAGCTAGGTCAGCAGCTTTGTCCAGCTTGATGTAAGTGTCCATGCGAATGCGATGCAGGCTGAGCCAGTCTGGCAGCAGCTCGGCTAGGAGCAGCACGTGCTTCTCCATCTCCCCTGCAGAAGTGCATTGTGAGTTTAAGCACAAGATCCGGATGACTTGCTCAGCTCACTCACCCAACCTGGTACCTTACACCCCTCAACATGGCCTTTCTCAATGCTTAGCCACTGCTGTGTGCAGTGGATTCGAGAAGAGGCCTGGGGGACCCTGGGCACTGCTCTCAAGCACCAGGGCAATAAACAAGGGGAAGACACACATACTACAAGCCTGGTGAGGAGGCCTGAAATGCAGAGATGAGGCCCTAAGTGGCAGGATTGGGATTCCAACAAGTCCATGGCAAACAAACTGTTCCTCACCAAAAACACAGTGAGCATGACCATGCCCACCCTCTCCCATCTTGCTCTATACAAACCTGAGCTCAGGGCAGCTTGGCAACTGTCCACCATCCTTGCGCAGACCACCTCCATAGTGAGTGCTGGCTTGCGCTCAGACACAAAGATACCACGCAACACCCGGGCTAGCTCTGGCAAGCGCTCTAACCGCTGCAGCCGAAGCTCCTTTTCCGGGCACCGTGTCATCTGTGCCAGCTGTTTCTGAACCTCCTTGGTCCTTATCTACATGAAGTGGGTTGGCAACAAATGGTTACCCAGACCCCCTCTGGTCACCAAGGCCCTGCCCCCTACCCATTACCCAGGACTTACCCGCTCCAGCAAGGCCTGAGACACACCCTTCAGGGCACTGGGAGAGGAGGCTGGTGGGGTGGCTGGTGGAGTGGCTGGGAGTGCTGGACTAGAGGACCCAGGGCTTCCAGGCTCAGCCAAGCGCAGGGCTAGGTTACTCAAGGCCCTCTCCATCTGCAGAGTAAACACAGGTCAGATGTCACAAACAGTAACTTAACTGGCACTGCCTTGTGAGGGGAAGCTCTTTGCCCTCTCCAGGCCAAGTTCCCAGCATATACACAGCCAGCTGAGCTGCTGCAGTGTGTGCATATGTGTGTCTGAGAGGGTCAGGGCACATCTTATTTCTGTGCCTTTAGCGAGAAAGTAAGAAGCAATCCACCCAGAGGCACTCAGCTGTTACCTCCTTGCTCCCTGAGGGGATGAAATCAGAGGCTAGAGAGCCTCACCTTGGGTGACATCAAGTTGCGGGCTCGGGCCAACACCTCCTGGGCGGTGGTGAGCTTCTCTGTGACAGGAGGCTGGGGCAATTCGGCGGGTTCAATATCGGGCACTTCATCCACATTGAAGCGTGGGTGCCAGCGTGTCAGCTGGTCTTCAGGCACAGCCATGGGGGGGTTCAATGAGGCAAGGAAAGCCTGGAGGAAAGGAGAGCATTGGGCTACGCGATTCAGTCCCAGCTAGAAGCCCTTGCTCAGCCTTTCTGTGCCTAGGCACAGAGCCAGGTATAAAGAGGCGTATTCCTAGCATATAGGCATTGTGGGTTTTTTTTTTTTTCCTGAGACAGGGTTTCTCTAGCTTTGGAGCCTGTCCTGGAACTAGCTCTTTAGCTCTTGTAGACCAGGCTGACCTCGAATTCAGAGATCCACCCGCCTCTGCCTCCAGAGTTCGAGGTCAGCCTGGTCTACAAGAGCTGGGATTAAAGGCGTGCTCCACCACCACTGGGCTAGGCATTGTTGACAATGACACTAGATCCCTCTCAGGGTCTCAGGGTAATCTGAGCTCTCCAGCTTTTGGGTTCCAGGCAGCTCTGCCCCAACTCCAGCCTGTAGTGCAGAAGTTATCAGCAATAAAATCAACCCTCCTCACATGTTAAAGATAGCCACCGCAAGGGATTAAGAGAAACCTTTGTATTTGCAGTCAGGACAGTCACTGAAGGGGGAGCAGGGCACTTAAGGCCAGGTCCTCTTACAGCAGGGACTGAACCCACTCAAATGGCCCCACAAACTCCAGCGCCCACCTTGTGATGCTCCTTGACTCGTTCTACCAGGTTCTGCCGGAAGACCTGTCTGCGCTGCAAGAGGCACGTGGCTGTGAGCTGCGTGGCACCACCACCTTCTGCAAAAAGAAAACATGGTGAGCCCAGGCCTGCCCAACTGCCCACCCGTGACAGAAATCCAAAAACCAGTCCTGATACCAACCATTTCACCTGCAAGCCCAAGGTGAGCGAGCCCACCCAGGGCCTCGCCAAAGACTCACCCTGTCCCAGCAAAGGTTCGATGGTGAGTTGGTAATCAGATCTCTTGATGCTGTCCTTGAAAGTGGGGACATTGCATTCCTGGCGGAAGCAATATGATGCGGGATACACGGTTTTGATCTGGCCCACATTGCGCTCTTCGAAGCACCTACAGAAGAAAGAGGGCTGGGTCAGAAGGATCACGCAGACTGGCATCAGACAATCAAGGGCAACCAAACCCACTCTCTCCCACACCACGTACTTGCGCATCATGTCCTGGACGCCTTGTTTGACTTTAGCAAAGGTCACTGTCTCAGACCGATTGTGAAGCATGCTCACGATGGTGTCCATGCTCCGGAACATCTCGGCCAACACTTGATACTTGTAGGGCAGGACAAGGCCAGGGGGACTGGGCTGGGCCAGGGCATGGAAGCGCTGGTAGGCAGGGACTTTCTTGACACTGTAAATGGGAAGCAGTCTCATTATGCCAACAAACCACACAATGTAACCCTACCCCAACAGACAAGATAGCGGAGCCAGAACCTCAAAAACTCCCCAATTGCAAAGTCCTTGAGGATCTACTGCAGTCTGTGAAGACAGCATCTGAACGGGTCAAGCAGCAGCCTACTCCCTACACCAGCTCTGCCTCACCTGCCTGCCCAGCAGGCACAGCATCCACACTGCCCACAGTACTTAGAACGAGCCAGAGGCAGGAGCGACCATGTCCTTTTCAGGTGGGGGACAAGGGCACAATGCTGGTGAAAAGTAAACTGGTATGTGTATCTATGTCTAGACAGTCTGGCTCTCAGTCCCGTGCCCCGTAGGCTCACTAATTGTCTCCCTGCAAATCATGGCACCCAGGCCACCCACCCCGGTCCTACAGTGCCCCCCCAACAGTCTGTCCTCCCCTGGACCTTGTGGCCCCCTAGGACTGACTCACCATGGTTGCTCTGAGGGCTCCTTGGCATCTGATGTACAAGACTCCACAGCATTCTCCTGGACTCTGGCCCTCAGGGCCCGAGCCTGGGCTCCCAACTTACGTGCCTGCCTCAGGCAGGACTGGAGCTCAGAGATAGAGTCCTTTGAGGGGGCCTAGGGACGCAGGCGCTGTTAGTTCTACCAGTTATTCATAGCCCTGCCCGCAGCCCACCCTCAGCCCAGCCTCCTTACCTTGTCCTGCTGCTGAACTGTGGCAGAAAGGCCTGGACCTTCTGAAACAGCGGTGCTCTTTATTCTCTTGACAGGAGATGGGCTTACTGGGGAGCCAGGGTCTGCTGGAGAGCTGGGGTCAGCTGGGGAACTGGGGCAGGAGTCCTGGTAATTAAGAAGCCACAGATCAGTACACTGGGGTGGGGGTACCTGCTCAGCAGGAAGAGCACTGACCAGAAGAGCCAGTACCAGGTGGTCTCAGTTCACTAGACCCTGAGGGCTGGAGCCAGGCTTGGGGGAGGGGGGGTGTCTGTCATCTGAGGCGTCTGATGACACAGGCAAGATCCACCTGGTCTGTTGGACCTCTTCTTCCTTGAAGCAGCTTCCAGGCCTGGCTCCCTTGTGTTTTCTCTCCATTTCAGAAGCTCCAGCCCAATTCTTTGCGAACAGCCACCCTCAACCCCTGCCTGCTGCAGTCTCCCAGCAAACCCAGGACTGGTTCTCCTGGGGAGAGAAAGGAGTCCCAGCCTGCAAAAAGACTCGAATCCTTCAGTTTTAGCACCCAGTCCCCTGCCTCAGTGCCCGATAGTCAGGGTTTCCTCTCCTAACCAGGGGTCCTCTGGGGTCCCACGCACGCCTCACCAGTCCAGGAAGCCGCAGCCTCCGGCGCGCGGGAGGGTCGCTCCCGGGTTCGGTGGAGGGACGGGCACGCTTGCGGCTGCTGCTCCGGGTCAACTCGGTGGTCACAAGCCCACTGGGGCTCGGGGTGAGACAGGCCGACTTGGCCCGCGAAGCGGTAAGGCCCGGGCGACGGCGAGCATAGAAATCGGTAACACGACTTTGCGCCATGGCGCCAAAATGGTAGTTCCCGCGGATTTCGCGCGGTTTTCGCGGCTTCAGCCTTGCCCCGCCCAGACGCGCGCATACTCCAGAGCATGCGCGCTAGGCTACACCAAGACGCGCATGCGTCACGCCGGGCCACCTCCGGGCCGTGGTTTTGGGTTGAGTTAGCGCGCAATTAGGAGCGGCTCCAGGCGGGTGGACAGGAATGGGTTGGACTCTTGACCAGTGGCGGGCTGACGTGCGGCGTGGCACAAGCGCTGTCCGTCACTTACGCGCGCTAGCCTGGCTGTGGCGCGTGCGGCTCTCACATCCTCGTCGCGCGCAGCTTGAAGTGGGGCGGCTGCGAGCCAATGGCTCCTGGCCCGGCAAACAGGATGCCGGATGAAAGAGGACGCTTCTGCTCCTGTTGATCACATTTGCAGAATAATAGTTTGATCTCGCATGCTAGCAGCGTAGCTGGACCAGAGTCACAAGCGACTGCTGAATATCTGGTTCCAGGCGCGCGATGAGTCTACCCAAGACAGCCCACGCAGCCGAGCAGGCTCCAAAAGCAGTTCTCTTGCCACATCCGGGCTATGGAGTGCAGAGGTCGGCTCTGGGAGGGGCTCCAGGGCAGGAAGCGGCGTAGAGGCGTGGGAAATCAGGAAGGCCACGCAGAAAGGACTGATTTCTTCAGTCACTGCCACCCAATGCTCCCCACACTCCTGGAGGGAATGACCATGCACACGATACTGCCATTTTGGGCAAAGGTGGCTCCCTAGGGGGAGGGAGGACATAAAGGGAGGGGACAGAGCAGAAGCAGGACCTGGGAGACCTGGAGAGCTGAAAGGACAAGCAGCACTGAAGGAGAGTTCCCAGGAGGCGGGGGCTTGTGCAGTCCAGATCATCAGTCTAAAATGTATCTGCAGCCGTGGGGTGAAGGACCTGAAGTAGTGGAAGTTTTTGAGACTTGATGCTCGCACTTGATGAGTGTGGTATACCTTGGAGCCTCACAGCCAGCGTCCCTTCTGGATGCTTCCTAGCAGTCATAGTAACCATTCTGCATTTGTAAGGCCATCCCTGGAAAGTAGGCCTTTGGGATGACACAGCATTGGAGCCTCTCGGGAAATCTTGACTTGCCTCAGTGACAGGACAAAGCCGGCTGCCTCCTGGCCGCGACTGATTAGATAAGTGACAGCGTGGTTGAGCCAATCAGATGTTCTTCTAGGATTAGCGGTGCTCTAGGGTAGGAACCGCCTATCCTGTGTGCTAGTGGCCTCTCTTACCGTACCGTCGGTACGGTGAGAAACAGCAAACAAGTGTACCTCCACAGGAAGCGCCAGGCATAGCAACTCCCGCTCCGGGTTTTGAAACAGTTTCCCTATGTTTTGTTTTTGCAGTGATGAGGAACGAAACCCAAGGCTTTATATGTACAAGACAATAGCACACTACCCTCCACAATAGCAGGCTACCCTCCGAACCATGAGGGATTTTTTTTTCTTTCTCCCTTTCTTTTCTTTCTGTTTTTGGTTTTTCAAGATAGGGTTTCTGTGTGTGACAACCCTGGCTGTCCAAGAACTCACTCTGTAGACCAGGCTGGCCTCGAACTCACTGAGGTCTGCCTACTTCACACTCCTGCCATGCCCTTCCCACCATTGTGGACCTTCATGCTGGACCTTCAAACTGGGAGGCAAAACAAATCCTTAAGTTACTTTTATCAGGTACTTTGTCAAGGCCTCTTCCAATCCATGAAAGCTTAATTAAAACATGGTCACAAAAATCAGTCAAAATCCCAAGCAGAGGCGGGCAGATCTCTGTGAGTTCAAGATCAACCTGGTCTGCAAAGTAAGTTCCAAGACAGCCAGGGCTGTTACGCAGAAAAACTCAAAAGAGAAAAGAAAAAATCAAAGTTGGGTATGATGGGAAGCAGAAATTGGTGGATCTTTATGAGTTTGAGGCCAGTCTGGTCTAAATATTGGGTTCCATGTCAGCCAAAGCTACATAGAGAGACTTTATTTATTTATTTATTTATTTATTTATTTATTTATTTATTTTGAGGCACTGTCTCTGTGTAACCCTGGCTGTCTAAGAGACCCATGAGGCTTGATTAAAGCCCCTTGAAGAGGAAGGAGTTTGTTTCTTTAGTCCATGGTTTGACTATGGACTAAATGGCAGGGAAAGCTCGGCTGCAGGAACAAGAGGCATCTGGGTGCGGCGAACCACAGTCAAGAGAGACAAATGCTCAGCTTCTTTGCTCAGGATGGTCATCCCTCCTCAGTGAAGCCATTATGGAAACATCCTCAGAGGTGCGTCCTTGGTGATTCTAAGTCCTGTTAAGTTGCTTTTGTTGGGTATTTTGTGGCGACAATGGAAAAATAACCAAATAACCGTCACGACCACTTTCACCGTCGTCATCAAGACCATGGTCACTCTTCTCACCGCCTGAGGCTGGTTAGAGTTGCCATGGGGCCTCAGTATTGGTGACAGCGGTGTTCTGACCTTGCCTAACTTCCCTGGAACCCACTGTGGCTCCCTGAGACCTGCTCCCTGCCAAGCTGCAACCTCAATATAGGCACGGACTGAATGGTTGCAGGCTCTGCTCTTCTGCTGCATTCCGGAGTCATCTGTAAGAAACAAAGACCAATACAGTCCCCGGCTTCGTATTCCTGTAATACAAGAGAATGGCTTCTGTTCAGGTGTGCTGCTGCACAGATGGCCCTGCTTCCTGTTGCTAGGATGGCTCCTCTGCCCCACTCAGAGCGCTTCTCTAGGTCATACCGACATGCAGGTGAAGAAGCTGGGACTCCAGACAGACAGCCGGTATAGCTGGTGACACAGGGAGCTGAACTTTAGGAACCCCCTCGAGACCTGCTAAAGGTCTGTGAGTCACCTGCAGCCACGGAGGAGCTTTTTGTGGTCTTGGCTTTTAACTCGAGGTTTGTGGCCAAGCATGGAGAGGCAGCTTTCACCTTCAATGAAGGCATCTGGGGCTCAGCCAGGATTGATCTGTGCTTGACTCCCTGTCTGCCAGACAACCTTGGAATCCATTATGGATGGGCTAGACCAGGGTTCATGGAGAAGATGCTACTGCCTGCCACAGGTTGAGTGACACTAGCAGTTTATTCTACCTCCAAAACTCAGTCTTCAGGGCTGGAGAGATGGCTCAGCGGTTAAGAGCACTGGCTGTTCTTCCAGAGGTC
>LOJH01006067.1:18899-33089 GCA_001685095.1 Ellobius talpinus | reverse complement strand
TTTATTAACCAATGAAAGTAACACATAGACAGATGACCCTCCTACATCAAAGAACTTGGAATGATTTACCACATATAAGCAGGTTCTGTTTAGTAGACGGCTGCTTTTTTGTTTTGGTAACAAAATATCTGACAGAAATGAACTTATGGGCAGAAGAATTCATTTTTCTCACACCATTTTGAGAGTGTCCAAACTATCACATAGGAGACAGTGTGGCAGCAGTCTGACAAGGCTGCTTGTTCATATGTAGATGGGTCAGGAGTCAGTTTGGCAGCAGGCTCATGAGGCTGCTTGTTCACATCTGCATGGGTCAGGGGACAGTGTGACTGCAGGCTCATGAGACTGCATGCTCCCAAGTGGATTGGTCAGGAGAGAGCGTGGCAACAGGCTCTTGAGGCTGCTTGCTCAAATCTGGATGGGACAGGAGAGGTTTGAATATTTGTGCTCAGTCTGTCTGTCACCTTTTTTCTTTTTAAATACAGACTGGACCCCTGCACATAGTGATGATGTGCACATTCAGGGTAGGTCCCCCCTGCTCAGTTGACTCTCTCTGAAAACTTGCTGGCAGACACACCCCCAAAGTCCTCTTCATTAACGCTCTCTGTGCGTGTTATAAATAAGCCCACGAGATTCACAGTGGAGAACTACCCACAGTGAGAAACCAGAGTTTAAAAGCCATATTCCCGTTCAGCAACTGTGCATACATAGAAAATAAGGAACAGAGACCATGTCTACTTCTGCCAAGACAAATGATAGCTTCGTACGACCACCCATACTTGCTAACCATGCTTTTTTGTGTGTTTCTTCAATGGCCAGCCAATTTTGCACAGTATTTTTCTTTTCATATTTAAAAACACCAGGATCCATTAAGCGAGGAAAAATATTTATAGGCACTACCTAATGCTGAACTGATTGACCACAAGCAGGTTCTGCAACAGGATGAAAGCGAGACGTTGTAGAGAGCCGTTGGAACATAAACTGCCTTTGTGGGTGCTGTTGGTGGTTGTTAGTTCTGAAGCTTAGGAACAAACAAGAATTTTTGGTTTGTTCTATATTACATGAATTTTTTTTAAGAGAAAAGAAGAAAAGTGCCTTCCTCTGCTTCAGTCACTCCTTGGCTCACTTTGAAATAATTCTGTAAAATATTCCCCACATTGGGCTTCTTTTACAAGTGTCCTGTTCAAAATGATGGGTTTGGGTTTCCTTATTAAATAATCAAACTTCCACTGATAAACTCAAGCTAATGTGCTTTGGACTTAACAGGTAACTCTGAGGAATTTTAACTTAGCACCGGTTTCCCTCCTGTGCTTTCATTTTCTTCCAGTTTAGCAAATGATAACCTCCTCAGGCCTTCCAAGTCAGCTATGGACTCCTGTTTTCACAGAGGATGTAAGACACACTATCAACTTTTACAATGTGTGATTTCTCATGAAGTTATTTTCGTGCTTATATTGTTTCAGATTAGATATTTTAAGAGGAGCCTTGCACTAGTGCCTAGACCTTGTGTGTTAATATATCAGTGTAATAGGATAGCTCCGATGGCAGATCACCTTGAATCAAGGCAAGATGTGTGGCAACATGAAAGGAGTAAGTGGTCACCACCTTATAAATATCAGGCAGTCATTCAAAGGCCAGGGCTCCCTTGGAAGGTGATTTTGCCATGTGAGAATGGTTTTTTTTTTTTTTTAAAGGACAGCTCTCCATTCTCAGGGAGACTCGAATCTCAGCCAGAGAAGGGTTGTGGTGATCCAGGAGGTCCCGGTAGTATAATTTTAGCCTTTGTAGAATTTTCCATTGCTTATTTTTGGCACTCCTGCTGTTTCATCATTTCAATGATTGCTCCCCCAACACTGAATGACGATTTTATTGGCGGCGGAAGGGGTAGAGCTGGATTATATTTCACTGAGCAGCTACCAAGCTTGTATAAAAAATAGTCTTTGGAAATGAAATAATCCTGTGTAAGTGAGTGCGACGAAAAGAGAAACAAGGAAACCAATTTATGGGAGCTGGATAATCGAGAGCTAAAACATCCACTAAGCTTCACTAAATTAAAATTTGTGAAGTCTGTAGATGATGATTTTAGCCATAGATGAAAAGTTTGAAAAGTACGGGGTTTCTTATTATTTTATATTTAGTATAAAGGTTAAACTCATTAAATACTTAATAAGCATAAATTTTCTAGGAGTTAATGAACAGCCATTCTTTTCCACAATGAATTTGTACCAGAATTGGAGGACTTACTCTGAGGTAGAAAATTGTATTTTCCTTGTTTCTTATCTTGAACAAAGCATTGCTCTATCAGTATTTCAAAATTAACAAATATATTTACTAGATTTCTTATGGTGATACAGACTCACAGATGGATTATATTTTGAAAAGAGATGTAGCCTATGTTTAGTACTGAAAAATTCTGGCTTTCCTTTGTACTTTTGATGGTTTGCATGACATTTGGGAGCTCAGGCTGTACATTCACTCTCAAATGCCAATAATACCAAGTCATATTATTACAGGAAAGCTATGATGTTCATGCTTCATCGTAACACTGTATTCTCACTGCTTCATAAGTTTTGTGTGTATGTGTCAGTCCTCATTATTCTCCCCAAGTCACCTAGAATCAATGGCAAAGCAGATTATCCTGTCGCATCCAAGAAATGTCAGCTGCAAATGCACCAGGCTAGACAGCGTGTTTGAGCGGTCTCGGCACTTTGCCTGTCTGCTGTGGTTCCTTGCCCCACTGCTACACTGGCCATGCTAGGACAACCTGCCTCCAGTGCATCATCTGCCTGGTATTGAAGTCTAGGTTTTTCCTCTTATCTCAACTCCAAATTCAGTTTCTTTTTTATTAAGAAATAGGGGACAGCTAACAAAATCGTCCGATCCTGTAGCAGGATGAGAGACAGGATGGCTGGTGCTAGGAATGACTGGCAATTGTTACAGGTCCTCAAAATCTGGCATTAGATGGAAAGACTTGGGAAGAAAACTGGAATAGCGACCAGCACTTACTTAATCACCAGTCTGGAATTCTGCAGCTTTTCATTTACTGAGCAAATGATGTGTTACTATGACCATGTTATATTGGGTAAAACTGAAATTCAGAATCCAATTATTTTGCCCAAACTCACAGAGCTGTTTCGAGTCTAAACAACAACAACAACAATAAAAAAACAGTATCCCAAGCACTATCTTGGGCTCTTTCAATATACCCATAGAGGGCATCCAAAGCAAATGCTGTTGTTGGAGCAAATGGGTACTTCAAACCGGAGGGGATTAATGATGACCGAGTGTCTGGAGAGTTATGATCTATTCTTCTGGAGCATTTGAGAAAATGGATTCCAACATCTTGCATGGGATTTTCATTGATGGGTCCAACTTAAGTAGTCTTTAAAAAAATTGGCAATTGAGGAAATACTTATTAGGGAGTGAGGTTAACTGCACACTGTAAATTGAACAAAAATGAACCAGTAGGGCTACTTAGATGCTGTTTGGTTGTGATACATGGCTAGGATCTATGGAAAATAGTGCTTTTATTTTTCAAAGGATATCTCAGAATCAGAGATGAACTCAAGGATGGGACCTGTCAAAGTGTAATATCTTAGCATTGTGAGTTCCTCATTTGTTATTCTTCATGTACTTAACAGTGGTCTCTACAGATGATACCCATGTACATCTTTCTTTTGTGTGAGAACACTCTCAGTTAACACGCAGGTCAATAGATGACCATCAGTACTAGAATGTTCTTCTTTCTGTGGATGACTTTGAAAAAGGTCATTGATTTGGGGGTGACAATGAGTCTCCTCATCATGTGTCACAGGACCATACAGGCTCCCAGTGGTCCAGAGAAGCATTCTGAATGACAGCAACACTGTATAAAGAACTGTTGTAGATTTGTGCAACTGAGCATCTGTAAGAATCTTTTTGTCTTAGTGAGACTTTAAAATCTGAACAATTTTTCAATCTAGGCAAATTATAGTAAATTAATCTATTCAAGCAAGGTTCTTGCTTGAAGAATCTTGTTCTTATGGCAACAAAATATTTTTGTGTGCTTGAAAGTAATTTAGCCCTTAAAAACTATTCTTAAAAACAATGACTTATGGAGTAGGTGTGACTATCATTCATATGTATGTATGTATGCATGCATGCATGTATCTATCTATATAATATACATACACTATACAATATATATATAATAAGCTGAGGAAAACTGAGCCACTGGCCTATGTTGTATACCATAATGCATAGTAGTAAGGTTTATTCTAAGCTTCCCAGCAATGCATTCTCAGGCTGTGGGTCATCTCTGTGAGACCATGTATCAGCCACCCACTTTACCATCATGTTTTTTTGGCAAACATGTATTAGCAGTATTTCCTTTGTGCCTGGTGTTTTGAAAGAGCCTTTTGAGGAATGGAACATATTGGTAACAGAAAGCCCTAGGTATCTATGCCTACCTTGAGGGAACATGAGGCCAAGAATGATCTCATTATATTAAATATAAACCTTACTCTAGACAGCAATCTAGGAACATCAGACATGACCATGTGTCCACATACCCTCTCCCATTTGAAGAGGCCCATGTCTTTCTTCTTTATTGAAAGATATCGTTCATGATGGGTACCCTCATACTACATTACCAAGGATCAAATTTCAAAAGTAATTCATTAAGTTAAGAGAGCAACCCGGGTATGGTTGTCCACACCTGTACATTCAGTACTCTGGAAACAGACACAGGGTACGGGGAGAGCACCAGGCTGTTTCAAAGAAGAAGAAGAGAAGGAAGAGAAATAGAAGAAAGCAGATGAGGGGCAGGAAGAGGGCGTCAGGAGCAGGGGGCACTGTTACTTTTGCTTTCCTAGACAGCAACAGAGCTTAGGTACTTCTAAACCAGATAGAGGTGTCAGACAATTCATGCTTGAAACAAGCAAGTTAAAGAATCTAAAATTTAAGATAAAAATGATGTACATTGTAATTATGATTTATCTTCCAGCTTGTCTCAAAAATCTATGTACAACCCTACTAATTTACTATTGCAATAGTTAAGATCTCATCTAATTTATATTTCTTTATATCAAAATTATACATTAATTTTATTTTTTCCATCATGATTCATTCTGAACAATGACCAATCCAAAGCAGCCTTCTCCCAGAGAGAATCCTCTTCCTGGGGAATGCCACCATCCTAAAGTCAGGATCACAAGCCACAAACCTAGCAAGTCTAATTACTTTTTGTTCTTTTTGCCTTGAAGTATTCCCTAGCCTGGGCATCTCTCCTTAGTTCTGTTGGAATAACTTGAACGTACCCACAATTGTCTCTCAGCTTTCAATTTCCTCCCCATTCTTAACTGTGCCTCTTGGTTAATCCTCTATTAGCAGAAAGAAGGGTGGGAAAAGAGACTTGTTTTATTTCTCACCCCACCACTCCCCTAATAGTGTTCCTTGGATAACTGTTATGGTTTGAGTCTGAAATGTCTCCCTCAGACTGACGTTTTAAATATTATGAACCACCGATGCTCTTTAGGGGAAGCTGTGGAAACTTCAGGAGCTGGATCTCACTGGTAGAAGGAAGTCACTAGGAGTAGATTTTTGAAGGTTACAATCTGACCTTTGGACCTGATGTCCTTTTTCTTTCCTGGTCAGCTATAAGTGAACACCACCATTTACTCTTCCCCTGTGAATGAGCTCCTGCACATTGCTTGTCCCTATAACAGACAGACGCTCTCTAAAATACCATCTGTCTAAAGTAAAGCTCTGCTCTTATCCATTGCTTCTAGGAGACAGTCCATCAAAATGCCACAAAAAAGTACAACAGACCAATCTGCTCTCTCTAGCCCTCCCTCTTGCCATCTTTCTCTCTTTTTGTTTCTTCACGCTGCTAGGTTAGAGGAGTCTTCCAGTACGAGGGTCTCTAGTAGAAAGCTGTCGGCTCCAGGAAATTCTCTCTTACTCCCTGAGCTAAAGTGGATCCATTTTCCCACCGCTTCCCACCCCCCACGGGTTACACCACCCTTGTAGTTTTTGATAGCTGTGCTCATTGTTTTTGTTCATTTTTTATAAAAAAAATTGTCCTTCTTCCCAAGAGAGAAGGTAAGTGTGAAGACAAAAATCATGAGATTTTACTGTCATTTCCCTAGTTTTGCTAATGGAGTGTGGACTCTCACAGATTCTCAGTTAATAGCATCTTCCACCTTCAAAACAGTTTCCTTGTAACCAGCACTGGTTAGCTGCTCTGGATAAGACAGGTTTTTGAGAGAAAACGCAAGTCCATTTGAAAGTCAGGAACATTGTCGGAGGAGAGCTGCTTCTACTTGAAGCAAGCTAGAGTCTTTAGTGAAGAAGAAACCTAAGTTGAGAAAATGCTCCCACCAGACTGACTTGTAAGCAAGGCTGTAGGGCATTTATTTATTTATTTATTAATTTATTTGTTTGTTTGTTTGTTTTTTTTTGAGTAATGATTGATGTGGGAGTTCCTGTTCACAGTGGCATCCATCCCTAAGCATTGACATCCCTGAGCAGGTGGTCCTGAGGTGTATCAGAAAGTGGCTGAGCAAGCCATGGGGAGCAAGGCAGTAAGCAGCATTCCTCTGTGGCCTCTGCTCAGTTCCTACCTCCAGAATCCTGTCTTGAATTCTTGCCCTGACTTCCCTCAGTGATGGAGTGTGACCTGAGAGTTATGGAA
The DNA here is from genome assembly GCA_001685095.1 of Ellobius talpinus. NCBI lineage: Eukaryota > Metazoa > Chordata > Mammalia > Rodentia > Cricetidae > Ellobius > Ellobius talpinus. The sequence continues at coordinate 26,419 of LOJH01006067.1, read as the reverse complement.
AAAAATCCATCCCTCCACAAGTCGCTTTTGATCATGGTATATTAGCACAACAATGGAAACCCTGTTATGGGGGACCAGAATCCTGCATTTGTCTCCTGAGATACATATAGAGTACCATAAAAAGTGATAGCGGCTCTTGCTTGCTAATCTTTCTTAGTCTGGATGTGTGCCATATCAGAGTTGGAAACAAAGGACCTAATTCTGAATCTTGAAATGCATAATCATTTTGTCATTTATAAAAGGGCATCATGATGATATCTGTTTTATTATATTTCAAATGTGTTTAAAATAAAAGACAGAAGGATGGGTCTATAGGAAGAGATCTGTTCAGAAAAGACACCCCCCACACACATACACACATGTGCCTACTCTACACACACACACAAAAAAAAACAGATGAACGCTTCAGAATTCATTTATAGTCATGGTTAATTAAGTTTCGGACAATCATCTAAGGTAATTTCTATGGGAAATTGTATACCTAAAGAACGAACTTCCATATAAATGCCTTTTCCAAATACAACCTGGTCGCAATTTCAGAATTATTTGTAATGCAAAATATTTGTGCTTACATTCTGTTAGCAAGCTGTGGTCTCATATACGTTTTCTCACAGTCTTGTTGTTTCCTGAAGTCATCCCATTGTTGCTGAACAATTGACTTAGAGTGTATGTTCACTATAAAAATTGGACAGAGGAAGATGTATAATTCATTCTGTTTCTTTCTCAAAAACAAGAAACTAAACATAAACAAGAGTAATTCAATCCCAATGAATAGTAATCACTATGCTTTATAATACAACTGAGACAAAAGGAATAGAGAAGGACTTGTTACATTCAAATTGTATCTGAAAGGCTTAGGTAGTAGGCTGCGAAGGACCGTTACATACTAATTTATTTCACTTCACTTTCTGTTATTTACTTTCTTCTATTTGTGTGAGTGAAACATTCTTGCTAGTGAAAACTGCTTCAATCTTGCAAACTAATCATTAAAGAGAACAAATTATGCAACTGAGTTTTTGTTTCTTTCAATTTTGTTGATTTCTTAATTATTTTAGTTAGTTACACAAAAATGTTCAATTTATAGATATTATCAATACACATATTGGCTGCCTGAAGAAAGCAATTTAGGTCCCTTTTAGGAGAGTACGAATTAAGTTTACCAGAAAATAAAGCAAAAAGCCAAAATGAGAAAAGTTGATGTTTAAGACAACACCAATGATTTGCATTATCTAAACAGTATATCTTTTGCGGACAGACAGAGGTACGTGGAGAACAAAATCATGCATACACAATATGATTTATGTAAAATAATTATATGTTTAAGTAACATTTTTGCTATGTCTCTTTCCTATTTAAAGATCCCTAAGTCATTTCATTTTTAGTTTCTTAACACATTCACTCTTTCCCACATTTTTAAATCTTGTGAAATTTCCCAGAAGGTATAATTTGAACTCACTTGACTTATTTTGCTTATTGGATAAACACTCACCTAGTATATAATCCTTTCACACCTTAAAGTGACTCTATGATCTCATTACTTTTACAATAAAAAATGCATGTTTCATGTACTCTGTTTCACTATGAGAACACAAACAGTAAAACACTGAAAATAAACCAAGATGAGAAAATGATTATAAAAACATCAGGGATAGATTTTATGAAGTGGATGTATATTCTGACACCAGAAGAGCAAACCTACTCCTAATATTTCCCCTTAGGCTTCTAAGTGTCATCAGGAGGTTCTGCTCAATCTTCTAAAATTACTCACATAAAAATTTCTTTCCCCAGAGAACTGATGGGCCAGTTTTTTATTATTTGTTTTCCTCTTTGCATATATATGCATATATATGCATATATATGCATATATATGCATATATATACATACACACACACATATATATACACACAATTATTTTCTTTATGGGAGTTCACATTAGAAAATTTTACAGATAGGATGATTAATAATAATTATTAAATTATTTCAATATATTTGCTTCAGCAAAGATATTTGTAATATTTGCGGCAAGCAAGGCTGATGATTAGATTTAGGATATAAAAGAATTTCTTATTTTACATGTCTCCTGAATCAAGCCCAAACCAGTGGACTAGACTTGTGGTAATTCTTCTGAACACTTTGAGGAGTCACATATGACTGTTTCGGAAACCAGCCTATTAGTTCACCTAATTTATAATGTCCACACCAAAACGCCTTGCCACAGCAGAGAGAGTGAAACTCTTCTCTCGTATTTAACTACTAATTAATTAGCTAGAATCCTAGTTGCTCATGATTATCATTACAGCAGCATAGTTTTTATGTTCAGTAAGCTATATCATTTAATATTTCAAAGGACGATGTTGTTTCAGGGGGTAGGTCCTGCTTATCACAAAGGAGACTGACCCCTTAATAGGAACATAACGAGTGAAGTTAGCATCTGTACCTTGGAAATAAAAACTTAACATCAACATGCCTATTAACAAAATGAGAAAAAACTAATTAAAGCAAATTAGCCTAATGTGCACATGCTGGATAAGACAGATTACTTCTAAAAATCCGAGAAGATAATGGTACCCATATGGGATATGTTTTTGGTATTTTTCATATAAATTGGACAGTTTTAGAGGATAAATACGGCATAAAAGTCCTTACAGGCAATTATGTCTTTACAATGCTGGTGGCTGACATCATAAAAGTATAATTTTAATTGCTATTAATTGCATTAAGTCTACTCTTGTTGAATACTTAATGCCATCTCTGACAGTCGTATTAATTTATATACTTTAATGAAGCTTCATGGTAGAAGTTTAGAGTTACAGAGCCACTTAAACTATGTCTTAAGAAGTATATTTTATCTGACAACAAGTCCTAGATATAAGGACATTTCATTGATTATTTTTTTCTCTGAAAAGAGGCTTGCATTTTCCTCATTTTTGGTGCGTGATAAGTGATAATACCAGGCATTATTTTCGTGCAGTAATTTTTGGAGACTGTTTCTAGTAGTGTTTACTACATTTAAAGGGGCTGTCTCCCCCAGTGTGTCACTGATCAAAATATACTTTGTTGAAAAATGAAATTATTAACTTGCAAATTATGGCTGTCATAATGCTAGGTGGGCAGTATTTTAAAGAAAGGAGCATTTACTTAAACTATGTTAAAGGGAAAGAGATAGAGAGTAAAGAACAAATATAAAAATAGAATGGATTCTGAAAAAGGCAACAAGATAAATAGTTCTACTGGCAGTCCACCCATCAGTCAACACTCGCAGGCTTTTCTCTAGCCCTACCAGGTAATGCTAGAGGCCTCTGATGTTTGCACAATTTGCATTATTAAGTTATGAGAAATTCATTCATCTCAATCAGTGCTAGTTTCAATATTTGTGAATTAGTAATCTGCCTGGTTGCACTAATTGGAGAATGCATCCATTATTGCCTTTTTAATTTGTTCTCATGTTCATTTATGAAAATACGCTATGTGAGGTGGTGAAGACACCATGCAGGAGAGATCAACTGAATACAAGAGAAATCTTTGCTCTCCGGTCCTGCGTCTTTTGGTAAATTCTACCCTGTTATTTCTGCTCAGAAAGGCATGCTTAATAAAGTGAGCTAGCACAAATGTCAGGCAAAATATGCCATGTTCTTTTCTATGCCCTATCGATTTTTCCTATAATTAAAGTGATGAACACACACTGTTTGGTAATAATGAAGCTAGATCTCCATTTGAGAATTTCTTAAAGGTTTACAAGAGTCAGTTTCAGCTTGTTGCCTTTGGTAAAATATCTTTGCTCAAATTTCCCTGGGGATATCGAAGTAGAAGGCAGGACCGTGAACGATGAGTCAAAGATTTTTAGAAGTCCACGAAAGTTTCCACGTTCTTAGGTTCAGTTTGGACTGTTTACGAACACAGGGATTGGGTTAAGGTTCCGTGGCCTCCTGTCTTCCCACAGTGACTGGTGACAGAAATAACCCCTCAAATGCCGTACTGGACACTGTTATGTGTAGCCCAAGCTTGAACGCTAGTTTAGATTTCAATCTCTTTATTCACTCGTTCATGCTGGGAATGTCAACCAATTAGTACAACTTTAGGAAACGCTTTTCATAAGACTGACGTTGGTCCCCAAGGAATTAGGTTGAGACCACCAGCCCATCTCACGTGGGCCAATGAATAGCCATTGGACGATGACAACTGATCACAACCTTTGCTTGGGTTCAAACCAATTACTTAACAGCTACAGGTTCCATACCACCTGATTAAGTCCATGTGTCATTCTGGGACCCAGATTAATTAAAATAACAGCTGGGCAGAAATCCTTCACGTAACTTATTTCCACCACTTTGCCCACCATGATTATTGAAACGGAAGAGACAGGTTGGTGTGAACCCGTACTGAGGCTGGGAATGGAAACGGCTTTTATCTTTTTGTTTGTTTTTGTTCCTTCCTGCTAGTGAGGATGGAAAAAGATGAAGCGACAGGGTAGAAAGCATTTTCTCTGTCTGTCTGTCTGTTTCTATTTTAAAAAGTTGAACTTTGGGGGAACTGCTTTTTTTTCTTTCTGCCTTTCTTGAGAATACTTTGTGTCAGATAATGCATTTAATTTGTATGCAGCTTCGGTTCAAAATTATTTCCTATTTATGAAAGCAATTCATGCTCACTACTGTATTTTTAGAAAATACAAAAAAGTCTGTCCCATATACTGTATAATCCTGTCGCAGAGAAAACAAATGATTGTGAATGATTTGTTGACTATCTCTATGTTTATTCTCTTCCTGTTATTTACTTCATGGGTTTATTTATTTTATGCTACTTTGTTATTTACCTATGTCCCTTCATGAGTATTTTTCTGGAGCCTGTTCGCCATCACTATCGCCATTCAGTGGCACAGGCATTATGCCTTTTGTTTTTATTTCTTTATTTATTGTTCACTTGGCTCTCTATGGCGAGGAAGCTGTGGTTCAATGTTAATGTTTATTTATTATTATTAGTTTGTCATTTGCAGTTTCCTGTAGCTGTAATTGTAACGAAGGGAGAGACCGCTGGTGGGCTTCTGTGAGCAGCAGCAATCTATTGATAAAACCTCCTTGCCTGCTGCTTATTGCTACACAACATTAACCCAAAGGGAAAAAACAGGTAAGGGAGATTTTATACACAAGTCTCTCCTGTGGATTCGGAGTGGCTTGTATCTCTCTTGCTTTCCAGTACCCTGGATTCAGGATAGGAAAATTTTCTCTCAGGATCGAAGCCTCTCGTTTCTATAGGCCTAGGGGATAGAATGCAGCATTTGTCTCTTTGAGCTGATTGATGACACTGGATCACTATTATTAAAGGAAAAACTGAAACCAGAGTAATTCAGAAAGAGGCACAGCTTTTAACATGGCCACCCCGAGTTTGCAGACGTGAGAATAGCCATTCACCAATTTTAATGGCTATGCTTATAACAGTACTTAAAATTCTCTGTTAATCATGTGATTAAGCTGAGTTAAACTTAAGTACATTTTTAAAATATTTTAAGAGAACACATATTTTTATAAGAGCAATTGATATAAACCCAAACTCTTTTATTCTTTTCTTTTTCTTTTTTTTGGAGCTGCTAGGACTTCACATGCATACTAAATGAGATTTGCCATACGTAGTATGCAGAGGCTAGCCTTTATTAGACTGAAAATATTGATCATTTAGTAACAAATTACTTTTAGATACACAGTCAAGCCGCTCTCTGCTCCACGGGACCATGCTTGCCTTTAGTCAGCGCATCACCCATCTCTAACCAGTAGCACTGCATTTCTCATTAAAACATTTGCCCACGTATCTAACTGTACCTGATTATGATCCAGCTGCTACTCAGTTACTCCAAGCACTTATATCTTGACTTTCCAAATACAGACATCTCAGAATAAGCGCAGTTGGGATAGGTTTCTTCTATTAGAATATTGTGGCAAATTAATGCCAATAGTTGTATGCAGAGAGACTGGTGATCGTTAATGATCAGAGTAGCTAATGGAAGCTGATTAATTACAGTCTAGACCTTTCATTTTAGGCATGTAGACATCAGTCTGGTCTTGTATTAGTCTCCTTATCAGAACAATATCATCAAATTTAAGCATGAATTAGAAGAAAATGAATCTGATTAAGATGAACATGAACCGGAATATTGGAATCATCTTTCATCTTTTTTTTCTTTTTTTTGGAGAAGTGTTAGTTTAAATGACTTTACAGATATAGTAAAGAAAACATCTAAAGATAGCTTGTAGCAGCCAAGGAACCAGGCTTCATCCAATCCACCTTTACTAATAGGTATCCTATTCTTCCTGTTCTGTCAGAGGATGTGGCACCTCCTGTTTTTATTAGTGGCATGCATACTCACACACAAACACACATGTGTTTTCCTTTCTTGAGGTTATAATCTAACTACATGATTTTCCCCTCCTGTTCTTCTCTCTAATGCTTCTTATGAGCTCCCTTTTGTTGTCTCTCAAATTTGTGGTCTCTTTTGCTTTAGTTATTTTTTTTTACACACACACACCCCACTCTTAAATAGATAAATACAATATGCTCTGCCCATATAACATTAATTGTTTGTACGTTTTCAGGACTGACCATTTGGCATTGGATAACCAACTGGGTATCGGGAAGATTATTTTTCCTGCTCCAGTGTTACTTAGTTGCCAGTAGTTCTTCGCCTGCAACTGAGGACACTGCTCCCCTGCTCCTTCCTGCCATGCTCAGGTATGCATTGGTGCCATCCTTACTTAGGTTTTGTTTAGGCAGACATGTTGTTGTGTGCTAACGGTGTCATTTCTCACATTTCTAGAAGAGACAATCTCACAGCAAACTCTTCCTTCCTCTGGCTTTTACAATCTGTCTCTCTTTTATGGCAGCAAGAGAACCCAGTTCTGCTCCATAGACAAGTCCAGCTTTCCCAAACACAGTATCTCCAGCCTGATTCCATCCTTTGTCATAACCTGGGACACTGAGCTGTTATTTGCTTCTCTAGGGTCTGTCCTGTAGATTTCTGCTTTGCCTTGGAAATCATTCTTCCCTGGGCAGCCCTGCACTCCTGATGCTCTGCTTTACTCTGATTTCTTGGCGAAATTCACAGCCAAGCCTACAGAAAGGCTAGCCCCAGTGAACCTTCATTATGTCAGTAAATGCATGCACAGTATGGAAGAGTATTAAGATGAAGACCAAATGGAGTAAGATTAAGAATCTCATAAGAAAGTGGAAGAAAGGTTGGACAGACAATGCAGTTGGTAACATGCTTGCCTTGCTTGCAAACCAGGGAATCTGGGTTCAACCCATGGATTCCATGGAAGAAAAAAGCCAGGTATAGACTTGTACTGCACAGAAAGACACAGGCAGGTACCTGGGAATTGCTGGCCAGTCAGAGATTCTTTTAAACTAACAGACAAAAAGAAAAACACCCACTAAAAACCAAAACAATAACAAAAATCCCAACAACATCAACAACAAAACATTTTTTTCATGATGTGACTAAGGAATGCACATTCTTACACACATACACATACAC
>LOJH01006066.1:0-11195 GCA_001685095.1 Ellobius talpinus | reverse complement strand
CCTTTGGAAGAGCAGGCAATGCTCTTAACCACTGAGCCATCTCTCCGGCCCCCTTTCTAGCAAATTTAGGAAACAATCTTCCAATAAAGTAAAATTGAAGAGCAGTGGACATACTGCTTAATTCCACCAAACCTTTGAAATCATCTTCACCCTGCACTAAAGCCAGATAAGGATACAACACAAAGGAAATTGTAGATCAGTCAGTGTTCTTTATGAATGCAGACACAAAAACTCTCAATAAAACATTTGCAAAGAGAATTCAAGAACTTAGTAAAAGGATTGTGGTAGTTTGGAAAAAATGGCCCCCCAATGGGCGTGGCACTATTAGGAGGTGTGGTCTTGTTGGAGGAAGTGTGTCACTGTGGAGGTGGGCTTTGAGGCCTCATATATGCTTAAGCCATGCCCAGTGAGACAGACCACTTCCTGTTGCCTGTGAGTCAAGGTATAGAACTCTCAACTACTTCTCCAGCACCAGATCTGTCTGTATGCTGCCTTGCTTCCCACAATAATGATATAAGTGAGCCACCCAATTAAAAGTTTTTTCTTTTTAAGAGTTGCCATGATAATTGTGTCTCATCAGAGCAATAGAAATCCTAATTAAGACAAAGACCATGCATGTACCATGACCAAGTTTCTTTCATTCCAGGGATATAAGGATGATTTGACATATGCAAGTCAATAAATATAATAAAGCTCATAAATACATTTAAGGATCCAGATTACATAATTATATCAATAGATACGGAAAAGGTCTTTACCAAAGTTCAACATCCCTTCATGATAAAAGCCATGAAGAAACTGGAAATAGAAGATATATCCACATAATAAATGGAATATATGATAAGTCCAGAGCCAACATTATATTAAGTAGAGGAAAACCTGAAAGCATGTTCTCTAAACTCAGGAACAAAACAGTCATGTCTTTTCTCTACTCTTATTTCCTGTAATATTCAAAATCATAGCTAGAGCCATAAGACAAGAATAAAAGGAATAAAAAAGAAGTCAGATTATCCCTATTTACAAATGGTTCTATACTCACAAAACCCTAAAGACTACCATAAGCCTATTACATGTAGTAAACACTTTATGCAATGTGACAGTATAAAATTAACATAAAGTAGCTTTTTATTACCAGTAATGAACTTGCTAAAGAAAAAAAATCCCACTCATAATAGCTTAAAAAAAGAAAAGCCCTTATCAAGGAAGAAGATGGAAAAAAATCTCCACGCTCATGGATTGACAGTTAATATTTAATACTATTACCAAAAACCATCTACAGATTCAGTGCAGTTCCTAAAATTTGGATGGAAGCACAAAATACCCTGAAAGCCACAGCGATCCTAAGAAGAAAGAGCAATGCTGGAGGTATCACAATACTTATATTCAAACTATGCTACAGAGCCATAATAACAAAAACAACATGGTTCCAGTACAAAAATAGCCTTGTCAGGTCAATGGAATAGAATAGATGACCCATAAATAAACACTTAAATACTTAATATTCAACAAAGGCGTCAAAAAATAAAATAAAATGAAAAAAATTTAGTCTCTTAACAAATGGTACTGAAAAAAACTGAATGTCATTATCTGTCACCTTGTACAGAAATCAGTTTCAAACTGGAAAGACCTTAATATAAAATCTGAAAAATATGAGGTGGCTAGAAGAAACCATAGGCAAAAATTTCAAGATTACAAGTATAGGCAAGGACTTACAACATAGGAAATAGTCCCAAGAATTGACACATTGGAGTTGTACAAAATTAAAAAGCTACTTTACCAGAAAAGAAAACACAAGTGAAGAAACAGAGGGAGGGTCCTGCCAACTATACATCTGAAAGAATCTGTAAATTATTTCAAAAATTAAAAACCAAAATAAGACCTTTTTAAAATTAATAATCAATTGAATTGGAATTTTTCTCGACAAGTAAAAAGGCTCATGCATGAAAAATGTTCAAAACCTTCAACCATTATGGAACTACAGATTAAAACTAATTTGAGATTCTACTTCACACAGCCAAAATGACTGGCGTTGAGAATATGAGGAAAGAGGAAGAATACTTGTATGCTACCAGTGAAATTATAAACTGGCACAGCCACGATGGAAAGCAGTATGGTAATTCCTCAAAAGAATATCTATATAATCCAGCTGTGCCTCTTTTGGGCATATACTCAAAAGATTCTAAACTGGCATACTACAGAGATACTGCCCAGCCATGATTATTGCGGCACTATCCGCAATATTCAAGGTATGAAGCCAGTTAGTTGTTCATCAACAGATTAATGGGTAAAGAAAATGTTACAGGCTGGGCAGTGGTGGCACACGCCTTTAATCCCAGCACTCAGGAGTCAGAGGCAGGAGAATCTCTAAAAATGTGAGGCCAGGCTGGTCTACAAGAGCTAGTTTCAGGACAGGTGCCAAAGCTACAGAGAAACCCTGTCTCGAAGAAAAAACCAAAAGAAAGGAAAGAAAAAAATTACATATATACAATGAAATTTTAAATGGTTGTATAGAATGTATTTGTGACATTTGCAGTAATATGTATGGAACTGTCAGACTAAGAAATAATCAAGTCTGAAACAAATATCACATGTTTTATCTTGTGTAGCTTACAGATTTAAATTTTATATATGTTAAATGTATATGTGCAGCATTAAAGTAGAAAGTGGAATGTGAGAGTGAAGTCTAAAGTGGGGGAGGAACAAGAGAGGGTAATGTATGTCATGAGAGCAGAACAAGGAACTGTTTCAGAGGAGGAAACCAGCAAGAACAGTAAGAGAGCAAACAAGAACAGATTTCCCAGGCAAGTCAGTGGCCTTTAATCCCAGCACTTGGGAGACAGAGGTAGGTGGATCTCTGAGTTCAAGGTCGGCCTGATCTATACAGGGAGTCCAGGCCAATCAGGGCTACATAGTGAGATCCTGTCTCAACCAAATCAACAAGAAAGATATGTATGCATTGAAAATGTCACATTGAAACCATTTTCTCTTTTATAGTAACCAAAAAGTTGATTAGGAAAAAAACATAAAAATGATTATTTATATTGATACTTAATGTACTTATATTTTAATATTAATTCAAAATTAATTTATGAAATAGGTATAATTTATGAAAACAAAAGCCTTTCGAGCTCATGGTTGATTTCCAATAACATAAAACATTTTTGGAATTTAAAAACATTTTAGAAATGCTGCTTTCAATTTAACATGCGTAGTCACATAAGATAGCGACCACTTGCTTGTTGAGTTGCATTGTTTTTATAATATCTACATATCTAAGGGACAAACTATACTTTATATCATTATTTCTTGGAGGAATCATAATTCTCTACCTGGAATAAATACCCAATGAAGTCTTAGCAAGAGGTTGGAGGAGTTCCCATTTGCCAACCATGTTAGGGAAGCATTTACTTGATTGGCTGTTGTATAAATAGTGAAATCTCTTCATTCAGGTGGAAGAGCACAATGGTCACATCTTTAAGGCCACCCAGTATAGCATCCCTACATACTGTGAATACTGTTCTTCCTTGATATGGATAATGGACAGAGCCTCTGTTTGCAAATGTAAGTATTAGACATCTTTGAGGGAACAGCCTTTATGGTCTTCTCTTTTGTCCACATGTGTGCAAAACTAGTACTATATGTTTGTCAAGTTCTGCAGCCACTTGGAGTAATTCTCAAGCCCTCTTGGACTATAACTGCAGTACTTCTTAGTGCCTGAGCAGTAGCTGAACTTTGGAAAACATTTTGCTAGTTAGCCCTTTGTGAGTTTAACACTCTGGTTAATAACCCTCTTTAGTGCAGTCTTTCAGATGAATTCTAAGTTTTATGCCACCCTGGAACTTGTTCTGGGAAGGCTGTCATGACTGCCTGAAATGTCTTCAAGGAACCTTTCCTACGATTCCAGTGCAAATTTACCATCTTTTTTTTTCCTTCGTCCTTCCTTTTTTTTTTTTTTCTCTCAAGTCAGGCTTTCTCTATGTTGCCTTGGCTATTCTGGAACTCACTCTTTAGGTCAAGCTGGCCTTGAACTCAGACATCTGCCTGCCTCTGTCTCCCCAGTGCTGGGATTAAAGGTGTGAAGCTAAACTCTTTAATGCAGCTATGGTCTTTTGTCCATATCTATGTGCCCCTTTCCTGGTAAAACTGATTATGTTTTATTCTACTTACCAATTATCAATATAAACTTGGCTAAATGTAGCCAGCAATAACCAGAACTACAGCCTGATGCTATAATGCTATGTTGTCTTAAAATTTCCTCCATCAAATTAATTAGTCCTTTAATTTGGCCTCACTCAAATTTTCAGAACCTGGATCAACATAGATAAAGTCTTTGCTCAAAAATACAAATGGTTTCTAGTCCAATTCTCCATAGGGTTCACAAATGGAACATATGAGCTTGGCCTTTACTGTCCTCATTTTTATTAGCAGTCTAGTTTTCCAGCCTCCTTCCATAATATATCTCATCAAGTTCTATTTACAGCATTCTAGAACTAGGGCTTTTTTTTTATCCTCAAGCTCCATATTTTTCCACATTTCTGTTTGAAATCAGTTTCAGAGGTTTAAAATATCTTTTAAGTTATAAGTTTAGCAAAGACAACAACCCCACTTCTCTGGTACCAGTTTTCTATGTTTATTTGTGTTGGTGTGACCACAGTGTCTGATAGAAACAACTTAAAGGAAGACACATTTGTTTGGCTCATGTTTTCAGGGATTGTAGTCCTTCGTACCCAATGGGCTGTGTGGTAGAGGCAAACCAAGAAGCAGAGGTTATGACCCACATGAGGGCAGGATGTAATCTTCAAATGCCCACCTTTAGTGACCTACTTCACCCAGTTGAGTTTCCACTTTGAAATGGTTCCACAGCCTCCCCAAAATGGTGCCACTAGATGGGGAATAAACTTTTAAATAATGATCCTATGAGACTTTCAGATTCAAACTTGAATAAAGCAAGAACTTTCATTTTATTATCAGTTACCTTAAGAATTATAATGAGATAGTAGGAAGTAATCTGAAATGTACTTAATTCAAACACTTTGACTCAATTTTCCTAATATTGTGTCAGTTCCTCATGTGACCACAAACCATAAAATTATTTTGTTGCTTCTTCCTAACTGTAATTTTGCTGCTGTTAGGGATTGTACTGTAAATATTTGATATGCAGAATATATGATATGTTATCCACAAATGGTTTGAGACCCACAGGTTGAGACCTGCTGATTTGGAGAATTTGCTTTTTTATGGCCAAAGTGGATTTAAATTAATTTTTTTATAGGGTTAATGGTTTTATATTATAAAACCAGTATAATACCATGGTCTCTTCTACTTGATTTTAGTTTTGAAAACATAAGAAATTAGAAGTTTAAGAAAGAATATTTTTGTTAGTTTGCAAGAAGTTGAACTGATATAAGCAGAATGACACAAGTCACCTTGTTCTCAACATCCCCCCATCAAGTGTCTCCTACTTAACCAGCTGTCTAGCTACATTGTTATCAAGCCATTCCAAGAAATTGTTTTTTGTTTGGTGTTTTTTGTCTTTGAGTGTTTATCTATGTAGCTTTGGCTGGCCTCAAACTCACAAAGATCTTACTTTTGCCTCCCAAGCCTAGACATTATTTTTGCTCTAAACTTTTTTTTTAAATCTTATGTTTCCTACCATAGCTAATACTCTGCTTATATTATTCTTTAGAGCTCTATTCTGGTACTTTAGGAATGATAAATAAGTCCTTTCCTATTTTTTAAAATATACTGCCAATTTCATTTCAGTAAGCATTTTTGACAGTAATGCCTTTGAGTGTAATCAAGATTATTAATTGGTATTTCTGGAGTTTCAACAGGCTTTGGAGCACTACCTTGTGAATCAAACTATAAAGATAGATAAATAACCTGTTGGAGTTGTCGGGGTGGGGGGATTAAGTGCAGTAGGACTGGCACCCTAGAAAAAATAGAAAGCTCCTTGTTCTATTGAAACAATTTCTAAAGAAATTGTTCATTGACACTGACTGAAAATGTTAGGTGTTTTCAACTGCATGTCCATTAACAGAGGTTAGCTCAAACAAAATGTATTCATGACCTTAGAGCAGATTCAGCTTCAAAGTAACAAACTATATTCAAATAAATTGTGAACTTGGTAAGTTCTTGCTATTGATTTGCAGACTAAAATTGCTACATCCTTAACCTGTTTTCCAGTGTGTAAGTATGCTTGCCATAAGAAGTGCTGTCTGAAAACCACAGCCAAGTGCTCCAAGAAGGTAAGATAGTCCCACCCTCAGGACTACACAGTGGATCTGCAAGGTTTTTGGCCACATGGAAAGAAGTTAGAGCTTCTTTGGGTTTATAATACAGTGGTTTTCAAACTTCACGACCCCAGATCACATTACAAAGTATGTTTTGTTTGTTTGTTTGTTTGTTTGGTTTGGTTTTTCGAGACAGTTTCTCTGCAGCTTTGGAGCCTGTCCTGGAACTAGCTCTTGTAGACCAGGTTGGCCTCGAACTCAGAGAGATCTGCCTGCCTCTGCCTCACGAGTGCTGGGATTAAAGGCGTGCACCACCACCGCCTGGCTATACAATGTATGTTTTATGTCATAATCCAGTATACATATATCTAGAGATGTATGTGTATAGCTGAATTAATTTTCTGGAAACCTTTTACCTTGACTTTATATGAACTGCTAAGTTGATTCACAAGGTACAGTTTGAGAAAAGACTGCTCCTACTGAGCTAAACATTCAAAAGTCTTCTGAGGAATTATCTTTAAGGTTCACATTAACATTTTAACCATGAACAACAAACAGTGCATACTAAGAGAGCTAGTATTTTCAAGTATTTACTTGTATTTGAATACAGAAATCTAAAAAATACTGAACATGAATCAAGGAAACAGCCTTTTTGTTATTGAGTTTTTTTGAGACAGGGTCTTTCTATTATGTATTGCTGGCTATCTTAGAACTCACCTTGTAGACCAGGCTGGCCTCGAACTCACAGAGATCTACCTGCCTCTGCCTCTTGCGTACTGGTATTAAAGGTGGTATCCTAAGTTTTGTAAGAAAGCAAACTGAGCAAGCCATGAGAGGAGTAATCCAGTAAGCAGTGCTCCTTCATCACTTCTTCACTTCCTGCCTTGAGTTCTTGCCCAGACTTCCTTGGACTATGATGTGGAAATGTAAGCGAAATAAACCCTTTTCTCCTAAGTTGCTTTCGTCTTAGTGTCTTATCACAGCAATAGAAATGTAACCAAGATGTAACCAAGAAAACAACAACCAAACAGTATTCTATCTAGCGATTTTACATACTAAAGTCAGAGAAGGTCATTGAGGTTTTAGCAGTGGGGGTAGTTCATACTGTCAAGATTTGAATCACTGTAATTTCATTAGAGAAATAAGACTAAAATTTAGAAATATTTTGTTTCAGGATATGGTTTTTAACTGAAAAGCTATTTAGCTTCAATGGCAAAGAATCTAATTAGGATAGGATTTTTCAGAGTTTCACACTGCTAAGGAGGACAAAGAGAATTTTAGGACTATTCAAAGAGAAAGCAGTTCCCCAGACTCTCAGTGAGAGCTATGTCAAGAAATACACCCTAGGAATGGGGGTGAATCATTGATAGACTGAGATTAACAAAATTTACCAATTAGCTTTAAGGTGGTTCTTAATTAGATTATGGTGCTACTTCCTTATTCTGAGCACCTACAAGAGAGGAAGAACCTCTCCAAAGAGCATCGCTCAGCACTATTATATTTTTTCCAAATGTACTAGATACAAAGAATTAGACTACTTAATAGTCAATAAAATAGATTCCAATAGTTACTTAAGTATCAAATATATAGCTTTAAGCTTTAATGAATATATTTAAATATCTAGTTTTATTTCACAGTTTTCAACTATTAACTTTGATACATGATAGGTGTATTATGCATGCATCATTAATAGCAAAACTTTTTATTAATGTCTATTTGCTTAAATCATTGCATGGAGCATTATTTCATTTTTTTCTCTAGTTATTATATGCTCTATACTAGGTGGTTCCAAGCCATATATACTTAGCAACTTAGTAGATGTTCAGTTAAATTGATATGGTGACAATACTAACATTTAATATGCATCTCTTAAACTTTCTAAATATTTTGCCTCAGATCTTGAAATAGTATTTAGAGAGATGTTATTTTATACTGATTTAACATCCTTCAAAAATATGGAATTGATTCTCTGAGAATTAACTGCTTATATGCAAAATGTATGCATGCACAATAAGAGAAAACTAATTCTTGGCTCTTTGAAATTCTCCAGTAGTGTCTCTTAGCTGTCAGAATAAAGTCCAAATGCACTTTATAGCCTCTGCCTAGCTTTTTGTTCATTTTTAGTTTCGCCATACCAGATGGTGTAACATCACAGACTCTGACTCCGCGTTTCCTAGTCCTCTCTTGGTTTCTCAGGTACCACCTGCTTCTCAACATCAGTGTGAAGCATCAGATCTTTTTGAGAGCCTTCATTGCTATTTTTTTGTTGTTTATTTTGGTTGGTTTTGTTCTGGGTTTGGTTTTTGTGAGACAGGGTCTCATGTAGCTCAGACTGGCCTGGAACTCTCTGTGTAGCCTAGAATGACTTGGAACTTCTGCTTCTCCTGCCTCTCCTTCCCAAGTGCTGGGGATCAAACATAGAGCCTCTTGCAAGCTAGGCCAGTACTCTGCCAACTGATCTATAAGCCCAGCCCAGTCTTTCCTTTTTGGACTCCTGTGTTTCTGTAATTACCCAGTGAATATTACCTTTTTTTGGTACATGTTAATAGAATGTATTAGTATAGTTTTAGGGGAAATGTTCTCTCTTTTGTTTGCATACTACCCAGAACATAATGACAAATATATCTATTAAGACTAGAAAGAGGAAGCAGGATCAGTTCTAAGTAAGGCCTTGAGTTTCAGTTCTAACAATGCATGCACTTCACTTTTATCTAGATAGAAAGTCAATGCATGGATGGGATGTTAAAGGAGGAGAAAATTGATACTGTTAGAGTAGTTCAGTTGAGCAGTTACACAGGTTGAAAGAGGTTAATGAGACTCACCTGGGGAAAAAGTGTAGAGGGATAGACTAAAAGCTTGCTTACTGATTGGATGAAGGTTGGATGTGATGATAGGGCCATATAAAGGAGGAGGAAAGAAAGATTTTAGAAATGGTTTCTGTCTTAGAGATCTAGGAGTTGGCATTTTGTGTATGAATTGCTTAAGTTTTCTCCATAAGGTGTTTTGTTGCAGACACTTCAACTAGTTTATCATGTATGGTATTATATATGCCACTGAAGTCATTGAAGGAGCACTAACACTAATCATGGACCAGACTATGTGTTCCTTTGCTTAGGAAATAGTTGCAAATAAAATTTTTATAAAGTTTTGGTCTTTGAAATAGCATAGTGTTTTAGAAATTATTAACAATTTTTTTAAAAAATTCTGTGGATTTCCCAAAGTACATGGCAAATTTTTTAAGTTTTTTGTTGTTGTTATTATTGTTGTTTAGTTTTTGCATACAAAATTGAACCCCCTTCTCCCATAGCTAACCTCATCTTTTGCTGGAATTGATTTTTCTCCGAGATAGGGTAGCCCTAGCTTTTCTGGAACCAGTTCTTGTAGACCAGGCTGACCTCGAACTCAGAGATCCGCCTGCTTCTGCCTCATGAGTGCTGGGATTAGAGTTGTGCGCCACCACACCTAGCTTGGAATTGATTTTTGATGGGAAGTAGTAGCAGCCCATTGCTACTGCCTCTAGTCTTTGTTTTCTTTTGTGGATTCCCAGTGGAGATGACTGAAAGTCGTATCTCATCAATTTATATTTTTTAAATCATAATTCCCTTTCCTCCAAACTCCAGGGGTTATCTGCATAACCCTAGGAAAATAAAAAGTAATTTCCTAAAGATTGACTAGCCGTGTTCTGTAGTGTTTGAATGCATTTAGAAACAAAATTTATCTTCCATTTAGTATGATCCAGAGCTGTCATCTCGGCAATTTGGGGTTGAACTGTCCCGTTTGACTAGTGAAGACCGAGCTGTTCCGTTAGTGGTTGAGAAGCTCATAAACTACATTGAAATGCATGGGCTTTATACCGAAGGTATTTACCGAAAGTCTGGTTCAACTAATAAAATCAAGGAGCTTCGACAAGGTCTGGATACAGGTAAGATAGTGTGCCCCTCAATTAAGATGTAATACTTTTATTTTAAAGTTTCAGTTTTTATTATATATTGCTTCTCTAAATGTAGGGCCAGAACCTTTTCTGTGGTACTTGTCTTTTTTGAATCTTTGACTATATTCAGTTAATTCATCAAGCATGTGTTGACAGTATTAATTGTACAAGGTATTGTTAGGTACTTGAAAAAGATCTCAATCTATATGACACACTAAATCTTGACATTCTTAATTTATGAAGAGGAAAATGTAGGTTCAGAGAAATTAATGAAATGTTGATTCAAGGCAACAAAGATTTTTAGAAACAGTCTTGTGAATTTAGGGATGTCATTTATCTTCATTTACAGATAAGGGACCAGGCTGATAGAGCAGCTTGTCTTAACTGCTTATCTTAACTACTTATCGCCAACAAGTGACCATGTTGGAATTTAATCCAGTGTTTTCTGGATCCGTAATTAAAAGTACTGCCTATTAGTCTTCACTACAGGTGGTATTTTTTTTTTTACTGTTTTTATTGAGTTATACATTTTTCTCCACTCCCTCCCTTCGTCCCCTTCCCCTTCTACCCACTCCCATAACCCCCACACTCCTAATTTACTCAGATCTTGTCGTGCTATTGTTTGCAGTAGATTTTTCTATTCCTGTTTGTATTGAGGACTTTATTTAAATTGCTATTGAGTTGAGCACTTATTAGTGTAAAGCTTAATCCCAGAATATATGGAAGGGCTTGTCTTTGGTTTCATTCTCAAGTTAACACTTTTTGTCATTTTTGAACCAAATTTAGATCCAAAGGTTGCATTTATGTGACTAAGAACCATAGTGGTTTTTTGTTGTTGTTGTTTTTTTAAGGAACTAATCAGTAAGAAATGAATTAGTAAGAAAACAACCGGAAATGCCTGATAAAGCTCAGGTAGTAAATTCTGACTGTCAGAACTTGATCTACTCTAGTTTATGGGCATTTGTCAGGTTTGGCTCTTTGCAGTGATAGGGGAGCGCAGGCCTGCTTTTCGTCCCGCCCGGCTCCCACAC
>LOJH01006065.1:0-33095 GCA_001685095.1 Ellobius talpinus | reverse complement strand
AAGACTAGCTGAGCTCACACTGTTCTTATTAGAGAAGATGACGTCACATAGAAGACTAGCTGAGCTCACACTGTTCTTATTAGAGAAGATGACGTCACATAGAAGGCTAGCTGAGCTCACACTGTTCTTATTAGAGAAGATGATGTCACATAGAAAGCTAGCTGAGTCACAAACTATTCTTACGGGAGAAGAGGACTGCTTTTACTTGCCTCACTTCCTAGGCTATTTCTGTAACTTGCTGGGGTTTTTTTTTCTTTTTCAGTATTGCCTGTCAGGGCATCCAACTTTACCTTGCAATGTGCTTAAATTCAAATCTACCACTGTTATGTTGGACTGCGGACTGGACATGACTTCCACCCTCAATTTCCTTCCTTTGCCGCTTGTTCAAAGGTATGTGCTGATGCATTCTGAGATAAAATGAGCTTTAGTTCCTAAAAAATTGTATCCATTAGTATGAACATTACTTGTACCTTGTGTTGTCTCATGCATTTGCTTTGTCCCCTTAAAACTTCTGTCCAAATAATTTCCTTTGGTTGTGTTGGTGGAAAGTGCTCTATTGATTTATTGACTGACTCTTTTATTCTAACTTCTTCTGGGCCTCTGTAAAATGTTTCTGAAACTGCTCAGTGCAACTGAGGTCATGTATATTTCATCTGTCTTCTTAATTCATGTAAGAGGTAATAAATGACTAACTGATGAGCTCCAGAATTGAGTTTTAGGATCATTTAACTGCCTTTTCAGGGGTTTGACAGAGTAAATGCTGACATTTCTTTTCTGTGCATTGTTTTCATGTTAGTCATTTTAGGTTGTTTGTGTGTGTGTGTGTGTGTGTGTGTGTGTATGTGTATCTCCCAAGTCCTTGTCTTAAGTCACCTAGATTGCCTTGACTCTACATTCAACATTGGTGACACTAAACTAAGATTTTAAGAAGCTGGTTTCTCCATTTGTTTCTACTTAGACAGGGCAGTTTGTAAGAAAAGTGACTTTTAGAATAAATATGCTCACAGTAGCAAAAAAGATGATAACCATGGATCAGAGATGAGATGGAAAAGCTATCTGAAATGAATTTAAGAGCTTAAAAGAATAGCGAACTGAGTAAACCATCTAATTCATCTCAGTCTTTCCTGAAGACAGCACCGACTACAGTGATTATTCACAATGATAACCCCATGAACCATCCAGAAAAATTATAATCTACCATTGATCTTTTTCTGAGATAAAGGATAGAACAAAGAGCCATGAGGACAAGGTCACAGATAATTTCAGATTACATTTTATGCAAAGTTGATGGGATTCACTTATAACAACACTCAGCACTTTAGTATATAGGTATTATCCAAGGCTGGGGGAAGATGGTATTTACATAGCTGGGAGATTACTTCTTATTTATAGAGCTGGATACTGTTTGTCTTTTTCCCCCCATAAAGAACAAAATATTCATTATTTTTATGTTTATTAAAAAAATCTGCCTTATGTGGGACCAGGGATACTGATATCACAAAACTGATTTTATACCCTCAAAGAGCATGAAGTCTTTCAGCAGAGAAAGCCAGTGTATAGCTGGAGACTGCCTGCACTTGAACAACCACCTATGACAGATACTGTCTTTAGATACAATGAAGGCTTCTAAAGAGGACACGCCTGCTCTGTGGGCTCGTGGATTTCCTTGACTACCAAAACCAGAATTGGTCACACAGTACCAGCTTCATGTTGTCTTCCCTGCTCATTCTCTTTAGGTTACTCCTCTGTCACTAGGACCGGTGAGGAGGGAAATCCTCTTCTGACTTTTTTTTCTTATTCTCACTTAAGAGGGAATGGCCAATAGTTTGTGGAGGTTTTTATAAAAAGTGTACTGGGGACTAGGGAGATGGCTCACTGAGTGAAGCACTTGCTGTCCAACTATGAGGACTGGGATTCATATCTCCAGCACCCACATCAAAGCCAGGCAGGCGTGGCCACTTGCTTTTCATCTCGGTACAGGGGAGACAGAGTGGGGGACTCCCTGGGGCAGCATGGCCAGCTAGACTAGCTGAATCAGTGAGCTCTGGGCTAGTAAGTGAAGTGGAAAGGGATCAAAGAAGACGATATCAACCTCTGGCCTCCACACACATGAATGCATGGTACACTACACAAATACATGGTTTTTTTTTTAAAAAAAAAAAAAAACAAAGTGCCTCTTGTCATTCAAGCCAGAAACTTAGGGATACATTTGCCTAAAATAAGTACATCCATCCTCCCCTCTCTTGTCCCCTTACCCTGCTTTGTCTTTGTAGCTCTGACTATTGCATTACTTATATACATAGTTATTATCTTTCTTCTCCACTGAAGATGTTTTATAAGAACGGGATTTTTTTCTGCATTCCCAGTGCTTAGACCAATTATTGGCCTGTAATAGCAGCTCAGTAAATATTTGGCTTTATGAGTAAATCACTGTCCTCCTTGGAGCCCATCCCGCCTTTCCTTCTCAGAGACTTTTCATTATTAAAGTGTCATTGTTGAATTATTGTATCTTTGCTTTAGTGCAAACTCGGGGCAGGGGTGGGCATGTCTGTGTCTGTGTCTGTGTAGTGCTGGGGATCAAACTTGGGGCCTTGTAAACGCTAATCGAGCACTCCTTATTGAGATCAGGCAGGCCTTGAACTCATAACCCTCCTGTCTCTACCTCCCAATGCTAGGAATTGCAGGTATGCATCACCACACCTGGCTGACTTTCCATCTTTAGTCCTTATCTCTATACCTATTAGTATTTCTCCATTTCACCAATTCAGCTTTCATTATAAAGTACTTATAACAAAAACAGAGTTGTGATTCGGCATCCTGTATTGATCACACATTGTATTCAGTTGTCTGGTTTTGAGTCTCCTTCAATCTGGAAGAGTTTCTCAATCTGTCAGTTTTAATGACCTTGACATTTTAGACATACGGGTCAGTTATTTTTTATGTGGGTGTATTTTAATGTGGGTCTATTTGATGTTACTCATATTAAGTTGGGACTATTGTCCTCTTATAAGAAGACATAGATTCCCTCCTCCTCAGAGTCATCCTGTAGACGTACGAGCCAGGGCTTGTCTAGCACTTGTCTAAGCTCTCAGTGTGTGTTTGTCTTACTGCTCTTACTGTACCATCAGCTCTTTACCCTCTCCGGTCCTGTCTTTCTCCTGGCCAGCACAGCAGAAAGTCCTCTCTCAGATCATCTAAGGTGGCAGTATCTGTGCTAGAAGGATGTGCAGATTATGTGGGGCTCAGTGTAGCTGCTAGCATGGTGGAAATGCCTGCTCCTTCCCTGTGCTCTCCACACCTAGCCCCTGGTGTTTCAGACCTCAGTTTAGTTCTATGCCCGGGGAAGTCTTTTGATGCTGACTAGACTGGTCCTTGTTAGGCATCTTCTGTGGTACTTGGTACTACTGTGGCACCTCATCCTCTGAGCAGCTTGTTCTCTGGCTGTTTGTGTGGGTGTGTAATGTTTTGCCTGCCTTTGTGGGAGGACACGTGTGTTTCATTCACAGTTGGATTCAGGACCTGCCTGGGTGCTTGACATAAAGATCCTAAGTGACTAGGTGAAAGCCTTGGTTTCTACAGCACTGGACCAAATGCTGATGCTCTTTCCTATCTTCTAGGCTTTGATCAGAGTAGAGTAATGAGCTATTAATAAATATTTTTGATAAATATGTGAATATACCATGCCTGTTTTGATATTATCTCTGAATTTAAAAGTGTAAAACATTTCATACTAGAAAATTGTAAAATGTATTTTTAAAAATTGCCTATCATATTCAACTTGCCTTTCCTAGGTAAATGTTTTGTAAGGCTTTAGGTTATTTCCTTATGGGACTAATTTGCATATTTTCCAAAGTAAACAATTATTAGAAAAACAGATCTTGTATATGTGATTTTTTGACAAAAAAATTAATGATATCCTTTGTGTCAAAAACTGGTTCTAAAATAGTTAAATGCAATAATAATATGTTCTTCTCCAATCATCATTTTCTAGTATTTTCTCCAAAATTGCTGACATTTTTCAGGTCTCTAGTATATAAAACTAAGTCAGATTACTAGAAATAAATGGTTGCTTGATTTTTAAATTTTTATTATGTGAGTAGGGTGTGTGTGTGTGTGTGTGTGTGTGTGTGTGTGTGGACATTCACACAGCACATGTGGAAGTCAGGAAACACCTTTCAGAACTTGGTTCCCTCCTTCTACCATGAAATCTGGGATTTAAACTCAGGTTTGAGGTTTGCTTGGCAAGTACTTTTACTGCAAAGTCCTCTTGCTGGCTCGTACATGTCTGTTTGGTTGTTTTTATTCAGCCTTCTTAATATACATGAAATTAGTCTCAGCTTCTAGAAACCATTCACCAGGATAGAGAGTCATTTTATAACTCTTAGGGAAAGTGGCTTCATTTTCTATAATCGGAAACTTAAGCCATGGGTGCCAAGTGCCCAGCTTCTTAAATTGTAGGTTAGTGCCCTACTTAATTGACTGTGAAGACTGCAGTAGATTTGGCAACAGTAGGTTTCTGAATGTACAGTGACCAAGAGTTAATTCAAAGTCAGATGAATCCAGGAGCTTCTGTCTGCACTCACCTGTGTTGTGTCATATGCCTGCACTGCAGCCGGGCTTCATGTTCTGCGGTGCCAGTACACAGTGCCTCAGTCATCTCCACTCCAGGTGACTGCATGTCATGAACTGCAGTGCTTTACTGTACATACATGATTTTCCATTCTTATAATGGTTTAATTACAAAAAACGAAGACAGTTTTTCTGCCATTGCTGTGTGCAAGTAACAGATTAGCACATTAGTAAAGTTAGTAAAGCTGGATGTATCTTTAGATTGTATTGTGTTAGAATGTTTGATTTTAAAAATTGCTATTTCTGGACCAGTAGGATGGCTCAGAGGATAAAGGTTCTTGCTACCAAAGCTGATGCCTTGAGTTTGATCTCAAGACCCTCCTCAGGGAAAGAGAGAACCCACTTCTGAAAGTTATTCTTTGACCACACGAATGCCATGATACATATACAGCCCCTGGCACACACACACACAAAATAAACACAATTTAAAGTTTTACATTGCCATTTGAATTGCTGACTTGAGTTTCATAAATTGTTAGATGAATTCTGGCTTGCAGTTAGGATAGAATGCCCAACAACTTCTGAAATGACCCTACTTCTGTCATTTTTAAAAATCATATATTCTTGTGCAATGGCGTTCTTAACATTGGTAATTACAGTATCAAAATTTTATCAACTCGGAAAAAATGTTAAAGATGTCTGATTCCTGCAGAAAAGATTCACTGATGTCTGTAAGATCAAAATGAGCGTATCTATCTCATTAGTATGCAAACTTACTCTGATCTTTAGTAGTTGGTAAGGTGATATGTATGCCAAAGGATTGTTTCTTTATAATTATTAGTAAATGTTTGGTTTCTATGCTTAATTTTTAAGATTTACTTATTTACTTTTAGTGTAGTGCATGTATATGAGTTTTTATGTATGTCCAGGTACCCTTAGAGACTAGTAGAGGACACTAGATAACCTAAAAATGTAGTTACAGGTGGTTTTGAGACACCCAGTGTGGGTGCTGGGAACCAAACCTAGGTCCTGCAAGAGCAGTACTCACTTAACTTCTGAGCTATCTCTCCAGCCCCTGTGTGCTTATTTTATATACCTGTATACATAGGATCACATAAAGATTTCTTGGGTAAAAGGAGATCACAGGTAGAGTTCAAGGTGATGTAATCCACTTGTCAGCACTGAAGTCACAGCCCAACACCGAACCTACGTCAGCTTTCTCAGTCTATGAAGGCACCCATTCTGCCTCCACTCACGATGGCTGTTAAACACAAATAAGATAAAGCCAAGGTAGTTAGTGAGTGGAATCTCTAAAATGCTTTCAATATTTCATCTGCACTCTTCCCTTTTCTCATAAATTCTTGTACTTTCCCCAATTCTGTGCTAAACTGCTCTTTTCCCACATAACCACCCTTTGTTTGTTTTGGTTTTGGTGGTGCTAGGGATTAAACCCGGGCCATGCACATGAAAGACAACATTCTCTTACCCAGCTATATTCCCAGCCCTTGGTATTTTTGAGATTGCAACTCACTGCGCAGCCTAGACTGACCTCTGAGTCCCTATGCTACCACAGCTTCCTGAGTGCTGTGATCAACAGGCACATCCCATGATACCCAGCTGTCTTATTCTGTTCAGACAGGATTTCACTGTGAAGTCTAGGCTGTTCTCAAAGTTGAGGTCCTCATGTTTCGTCCTCACAGTTGTTGGGGTGATAAGTGAGGACCACCATAGCCAGCTCTAAGATGGATTCTTAGGCTTAATACAACATGGTTAGTTCTCATCTTCTCTGTTATTTTGGGTAAGAACCACTGCCAGTAACTGTTAACTGTGTTTAATTGTATGGTGAATCTTAAATCATCATGATTTCACTGAAGGCTCTAATGTATTTAGGATAATTCGATTTTTGTTTTGCAGTCCCAGGCTGTCTAATCTTCCTGGCTGGTCTCTAAAAGATGGAAATCCTTTTTTGGACAAGGTAAGACTAAAATGCAAACTGCAGCCTGCCTGAACACAGTGAAAAGCTGTCCTGTCCTGCTAGAGCCGTGCTGATGACTCGGGACTCATTGTGTTTTCGTGTGTGTTCTATTCCAAACCCTGAGATTCATGTTACGATCTCTCATACTTGGTAATTACTATCTCTAAGTAACTTTAGAGACTCTCTGTGTTTGGCCTCAGGTCACATTTGTGTCTGTGACAATCTTAAATACTTTGCAAATTTATCACCAAAGGAAGAAAACTGTCTGCAGTTGTAATTAGGGTCTCAAAGGTGATGCTTATCAGAGTTTGGTCAGCTTATTAAATGAGATCCCAATGCTTAAAAAAATTAAAACTGTCACATAGGCAGCAGTAGAAGATTAAAACACGCAGAGCATCTACACCACTCCATGGTCCTCTAAATCATCCATCCTCGCCTGAGCTTCAAAATTAAAAAGCTGAATGAGAAAGATCTTTCACATGATTCATCTGAGTGAGACAGTTACCGCTTATAATGGACACTGCTGCAGAAGCATGGGCTTTTTTCAGAATTAATTCCTGTAGCTGCACCCCAAACTCTAGTGCAACCCAGATGCCTGATTTGAAACTAGATTTCCCTCATAGCTGACTATAAAATGATATGACATTCAGGAGCCTGTGTACCTGATTTCAGCCTGGGTCTCCTGCTGACCATAAATCATTATCCCCGAGAAAGTCTCCAAAGCATTGCTAGTGAAATGACTTGCATGTGTACGTGGGAGTGTTTCATTACAAGGGAGTGGTGAGTGAGAGAGAGCAACATTGGGAGTGTTCGGAATGACAATGAGTCTCCTTCGGGCCTGGTGGCTGAGAGCTCAGACTTTATCGCAGGATGTGCATCCTGCGCTGGTGCACAGCACTCTGAAGAGGCAGATCACAGTGCCCTCTTAAGGTCATGCATTTGAAACTGAAACCACCCTTGGTGTGGCTCATTTTTTGTTTTCCAAATTTTACTTTTTTATTGCTTCTTTGGGAGTTTCACATCATGCACCCTAATTCCGCTCACCTCTTGGTCCCCCCATGTCCTTCCCTCACCTTCATAGCACACCACACACAAAAGAAAATTTTAAAAAATCAAAACAAAGCAAGCAAACAGAAACAACAAAACAAACAAACAAAAAGACCTTTTTGCTTCTCCTTCTTTCCTGCCTCTCTAACACCTCCGTTTTAGCCTCATCTTGGAGGAGCTGGGAATTCCCCCATTAAACATAATTAATTGCTCATTTGTTTTTAGCTAGCTGTTCTATTATAATTAAGGATTGTTCATCTCTCTTTTTTTTGGCTCATCCTCTTGGTACTTAAACAGTACTCTCAAGAACGCGTTCGAGGGGAAGAAGTATTTAAGACCCCAATAAAGACTTTAAAATTCCTAAGGATAGTAATGTAGTTGACACCTTGTTTTCAAATAAACACTCAGAGTAATTCAGATTGAGGTAAATTTAAATACATCTGTGTGGATATGTAGAAATATCTGTTGGGTGACTTGTGAAAGCATGGTAGAACTGAAAGTTATGTATTTCACTTTCCGAAGAGAGCGAAGGTCACTGTCAAGTCCTAACTGGTTTGATTGTAAAATCATAGGCATGTGCTTGATGATCCAGAAACTCCACCCCTTGTTTAAAAGTGCCAGTGGCTTTCTAGGGGGCATTGCAGGCAACCTGTCAGTGGCCCGCCCGAGTCTTCAGCCTTTCCAGTCCTGTGTGCTCTGGCATAGTTTCAGCCACTCTTATGTGTGTGACTTCGTCTGGGAGTTTTTCCTGATGCTGCTCCGACATGGGAACTGGCAGGTTGAGGTTCTAGAACCTACTCTCATTTCTCAGTAGACTCAGGACAGTTTGATTCTCTTCTGAGTGGCCACATGGGAGTGAACACAGCTGCTCTAGTGGAATGTGGCACCATGCATGTCCATCTCCAGACACCATGCCTTCTGTTTGCCACCCTCCCCTGCAGGGAACCGCTATCAGAAAACCGGCACCCTGTCCAAGCTACTGCTCTCGGACTTCTCACAGCCAGCCTTTGGGAGACCCCAGACTTGGGTGTGCTTGTAATTACGGGCAGTTGCCTTTGAGGTGGGAAGTTAGAGGGTCCCATTTTTTAAGACATAAGCCTTCTTCTTTTGAATAAATACGTTTGGTTTGTGCTCCTTAATAAGTCCACGCTCTGTGAAGCAGACAGTAAGTACATGCATTGTGGTGGTGGCAGCTTTGATCCCTGCCCCCCACTCTCACACCTCCCTCCTTACTAGGCCCCTTCCCTTCAGTTCTTGATAGGTGGAAGAAAGGCTCCTAAGTAATCTCTCTGGGACTGGACTGCTAACCTGACATAACAGAATCCCCAGAGGTCCTTGTCATAAATACAAGGTCCATGGCTCCCTCTCCAGTTTCTGGTCTCTTAGATATTAGACAGGGCCCAGGGAGCTTTGATTTGGTAACTAGGTCTTGGAAATCACTGGATTACAAATGATAGCAGAGCATGCATTCTTCGTCACTTCTTAAAGAGACATCGGGGAATGTGCATTCAAACCCTCAGTCTGCCACCAAGCTGCGCTTCCACCCTCAGTCGGGTGCCTAGCCAACCTGAGCCTAAAGAGGGAATAGTTTGTCTAAAAATAACCTCCCACCCTCCAAGTTAGGTGTGGAGGTTGAATTTTTTTGGTACTGTGTCTATTAAGTGTCTCTTAGTATTTTTCCTCCCCATCTCTTTTAGGAGCTAAAAGAATGCTCAGGTCATGTATTTGTGGATTCTGTGCCTGAATTCTGCTTACCGGAGGTAAGATGAAAGCGATTCTTGTTGGAAGCAAAGCATCCTGTAATCAGCGCTGAAGTCAAGGCATACATAGTTAAAGGTCATGACCCTGAGCCCTCCCTCACGAGTTACTGCATTTGTCACTTAAGAATGGGTGGGGCGGTTCCCCATCTGTTCCATATCCCAGGTGCTGCATTTATTTCGGCAGAACACAGATGGCACTGACTGTCGCAACCTTGACTTGATGGTCAAGAATGTGGAGCATGTGGATTAGTGCCCCAGAGTGCGGAACTTCTCAGTAGGACACTTACATTTCACAGTGCACCTTTGGTTGTGCTATTCATATAAATAGGGTTCAAAAGCCATAGGTCAGTTTTCAAGCAAGATTATGTGACTTAAAAGGTAATCATCATTGTTTTAAGGTACAGCCATATTGCTGTTAGGACTTGGAAAAAATATGAATGTGGTAGAAACTGGAGAGGCACCAACTCTAAACCAATCACAGACCCATGGAACTCCTTTAACTATCTGTTTCCCTCTGACCTACACTGTGTCCTAGATAATGCAGTGCAGCCCAGTCAGCAGCCACTGCATGACTATGACCCTGTCTGCAGTGTATACAACCAAATGCTTGTACACAACACTTTTAAAGGTAAATTATCTTTAAAATTAAAGTTAAGATTAGAAGTATATAAGTAAATAAGTAAATGTCAGTGCATAAATTGCATAAATTTAATATTAAATTATTGGGGGAATGTTTATGTAATCATGTATCTTAGATACATAAATTAAGAATAAGTTTTTTTTTTCCTTCTGACTTTCCTCAGCAAATTTTTCCATGATTCTGGGCTCTATGGGCTGACTGTTCTATTTTATTTATTTTTAATTAATTTTTTTATTATGTATACAGTGTTCTGTCTGCATGCCAGAAGAGGGAACCAGATAGAATTACAGATGGTTGTGAGCCATCATGTGGTTGCTGAGAATTGAACTGAGGACCTCTGGAAGAGCAGCCATTGCTCTTAACCTCTGAGCCATCTCTCCAGCCTGATTGGTCTATTTTAAAGAGAACAGTCAGGTTCCCTTTTGTGTCCTTCCATGTGAGGAAAGGGGTCTGCTTTTGAGTTTCACTGTTGCTTTTACTATCACTCCTCTGGTTTTCTTCTGTATTTGTCCCTCTGCTGCTCTGTTTTAATTTCCCTTTTTGAAAATGGCTCTAGAAGTAGCAGGGAGTAGAACCACCTCCACCATAAGGATGTTGTCTTGCAAGTACCGGGCAGAATGTGGTGTTAAGGCTAACAGGTGTGGGATGTTGCATGGGTTTGTTGTTTCCATATACTGTACAGAGAGTGTGACATGACTCCCAAGGAGATGGGAACAAACCTCTGTTCACCCCAGATAGGGAACCAATAGTAGACAAGGAAAGAAGGCCATCAAAGCGCAACTTGGCCAAACAATTAATTTTGCTGTTATTACTTGAAGGAATACGCCTGGGGTTACTTACAGGAAAGAAATGGCTCAAAGACAGTTACTTTACTAAATCCTACCCCAGCATGGATGATGGCTCACAAAAGATAGAAAGCTGGAGCATACTGCACAACTTGCAAGTAGTGGAACAAATCCAGGAGCGTCTCTTCTAGAGAGCTCAGTTTGTTTAAGCCTGTTTTCAGGCAGCTCTGCTAGTCTGAGTGTGTTTTTGGCAGCCCTTCCTACTTATATATACTTGAAGAAGAGGCTTGGGGAATCAGGTCAGTTTTAGGGCCTTCCTGGAACCTTTGGGTTGTTTACTTCTTGGATTTTAATGAACTCTGCAGGATGGAAAGTTTGACCTCCCTCGACAACACTCTGCGTCTCATCTTAGAGAAACCGCTACACGGCACCATAGATGCCATTGTCCTAGCAGTGAGACACTCTTGTCCTTTACACACATGCTGGTGATGCTGGCAGCTTTGTTAAATTATTTCTGTATATTGTCACTCTCCCAGAAAATATCCACATCCCAGATGGCACACTGCTTCTTATCGTTTGCTCATGTCATCAGTATCTTTGTTACTTCTCTAAGCAACAGCCCCACAACCCATTCTCCTACCTCACACACACATGACTGGGGTTAACTCCTCTGTAACAAAGAGGTGCCAGCAGTGAGCTGCAGGGGCTCACTTTTCCCACAGTCCCTGCTTGAGTCCGTCCTGCCCTCCACTAGTGTGCAGAGGCTTGTTAGGTGGGAAGGCAGAGGAGTTTTCGGAAAAGCACACGGCGCTACCACACAGGGTGCTGTCACAGGAGGGATACATAAAAAGCCCCCTTGGAAGGGGTGGTGGTGGCTCACACCTTTAATCCCAGCACTCTGGGGGCAGAGGCAGGCGGATCTCTGAGTTCAAGGCCAGTCTGGTCTACAAAGCGAGTCCTATGACAGATTCCAAAGCTACACAGAGAAACCCTGTCTAGGAAAGAAAAAAAGAAGCCCCGTTGCAGTTCTAAGAAGTAACTGCCATTCTCTTGTTTTCTCCTCTATGAATACGGTGGTCAAACATTGAAAAGTCAAAAAGTTAAAAAACAATAATGAAAAAATATTGTTATCTTTCTCTTTGACTATTTGCTAAACTTGTAAGATCAGAGTGATCCTGGTGAGCCAGCCACATTCTCGCAGCTAGCCATCCTACCCTGCTATCTGCTGTCCATATCAGGACACATCCGCCGTGAGAGAAGGGCGATGTTGTGGGAAAGGCCTCATTATTCCGAAGAACCGAAACTCCTACTCTGCACTCTGACAGCATCATTTGTCAGTTGCATCCTGCTGATCTGTGTGCCCGGCACAGACACACATCGCCCCCTCCCTCTCTCTTCAGACCGAGCTAATAGACCTGTCTACAGTCGATGTGATTCTCATCTCTAACTATCACTGCATGATGGCGCTGCCCTACATCACCGAACACACAGGATTCACAGGAACAGTGTATGCCACAGAACCCACCATGCAGATCGGCAGGTGAGAGTGGTGTGGCTGCCAAGCTCCTTCAGTGGCTGCTGTTGAGTGGGTTATCAAGAGGGTTTTGATTTCTTTCCCAGGATCAGGGAAGAGTAGGCTGCTCTCTAGACACAAGAATGCTCACTGGAGATCCCTGGAGACTGGTGCCCTGGAAGTCCCAGTCTTTCTTTTAGCATAACTGAAGGGAGTGTTCCTAGGCAACCCCTCTGTAGATGATGCTAGATAGGACAGAGGCCTAGAGAGATGCCACAAAGATCCAGAGCAAAGAGCTTCAGAGCAAGGGAACTTGGCATATTTAAACAAAGAAAAAGAAACTTTACTGCTTTGGTTTGAAAATAGCCCACTTTTCTTGATTTACTGCGGGCTAATAGAAAACAAGGAAAGAAGAGTAATTAAGCAGTTAAGTTGTCCTTCCCTGGTGACAGAATGAAATATAGCTCTCAGAATTTAAGACTAAGCAGTCTTGCGCCTGGAGAGATAACTCAGCAGTTAGAAGGCTTCCTGATCCTGGAGAAGACCTAGGCTCAATTGCCAGCACCCACATCAGACCGTTTACAACCACCTATGACTTCTGTTCCAGGGGATCTTGCTCCTGGCTCCACAGGCACCTGCGAGCAGGCATGCATATGCAGGCATGCACACTCATAGATATGTGTACACATTAAGAAAATAAAGAAACTTTTTAGATGATTTATTTTATCTGTTCAATGTTTTGCCTGTGTATATATCTCTGCACCACTTCTGTGCTTGGCTCCTGTAGAGCTCGGTAGAAGGTATCAGATCCCCTAGAATTGAAGTTTCAGATAGTTTTGAACCATCGTGTGGGTGCTGGGAACCAAACCTAAGTCCTATACAAAAGCAACAAGGGTCCTAAACCCCTGGGCCATCTCTCCAGCTATGAAAA
Organism: Ellobius talpinus; assembly: GCA_001685095.1. Classification (NCBI taxonomy): domain Eukaryota; kingdom Metazoa; phylum Chordata; class Mammalia; order Rodentia; family Cricetidae; genus Ellobius; species Ellobius talpinus. The sequence goes on along the minus strand of LOJH01006065.1, from coordinate 19,875 downwards.
TAAATAAATCTTAAAAAACAAAAATTGCAGTCAGGCCATGGTGTGGGCACACACCTTTAATCCCAGCACAAGCAGAGGCAGGTGAATCTCTAAATTCGAGGCCATCCTGGTCTTCAGAGTGAGTTTCAGGACAGCCAAGGCTACAGAGAAACCCTGTCTCAAAAAACAAGCCGGCAGTGGTGGTGCACACCTTTAATCCCAGCACTCGGGAGGCAGAAGTAGTTAGGGAAACAGATGAACCACTTGTTTGGATTTCTATTGCCAATAAATTTGTATATTGCTGTTGTCTATGCATTGGTACAGAGAGGATATTAACCAGTGTAGGTTGGCTGTATTAGAGCATAAACTAGATTCAGATGTTGAAAATGTATTTCCAGGTGGGTGGGAAGTGAGTATATAGTTGGGGGAGGGGGATCAGTCTCATTCTGTTGCCTAAAACTCATGGCAGTTCTCCTGCCTCAGCATCACAAGTGCTGAAATGACAGACGTGAGCTGCCATGCTCAGCTCTATTTCTAGCTTTTTGATTATCTCTAGCTTTCAGTATCTATACAGCCCAGGGCCCACTGAGTGCGGCCCTCCTTGGACTCCCTTGCCTATATTCATGTGTGCCACCTCGGGATGGCAGAGGTCTGTCCCACTGCTGATCTTTGGGCAGATTTCAAACTAACTCTTGAGGTCTCCCTCTAAGATAAGCATTTCTGATTCCCAAAGCAATCATCAGCTTCTTGCATCAGTTTAAAATGTCTGTCTCATGAGACAGGCTAGTGGGAGGTGGGCAAATCCACCTCTCCAGGCTACATACAGTATTAGGAGCAAATTGTTCTCCAATATTCTTCATGCTTTGTTTCAACGCAGGCTTCTCATGGAAGAGCTGGTGAATTTCATCGAAAGAGTGCCAAAGGCCCAGTCTGCCTCCTTGTGGAAGAATAAGGATATACAGCGGTGAGAATAGCTCTTCTATCCTTGTTGGCTACAGAGCTTCATGAGGCTCTTTGGGTCTCATTTTATGCTTCAACACAGACCTGTTAGAATGAAAGGTGAAAGGGCTTCATTTAACTCACAGACTCAGGCCCCACACTGGGTGTAGGAGCTTTGGCTTCACATGGCTCTGCCATGGAGGTTCTGGGTCTCATGATTCAGGTCACTTAGGTCTTGCCAGGACTGTCTTAAGAGAGATTCACCACAGTGCTGTTGACACTCAGACAATAAAAAGCTACAGATGGCAAGATGGCTCCATGGGTGAAGGGGCTTGCCACCAAGCCTGAAGACCTGAATTTGATCCCCAAGACCTGCGTGATAGGAGGAGAGAACCAAACCTCACAGGTTGGCCTCTGACTTCTCCACAAGTCTTGTCACACACACGCCCATGCACAAACATCATACACACAATAAATACTCAAATATTTTTTTAGAGTGAGAAAATAATGTTTGCTACTTAAGGAAGCTGAGGTGGACATTTTTTAGAAGATGTCAAGCAACTGGAGGGAAAGATTTTCTTATATAAAGTCTGGGGGCTGGGGTGGTATGGTAGCTCAGTGGATAAAGTCCCCACATTCATGAGGATCATAGTTGAGATCCCCAAAACATACCTAAGAGTGAGCAGGTCATCCCAGCACTTGGGAGGCAGAGACAGGCTCCCTGGAGCAAGCTGGCCAGACTGGATGGAACTGATAAGCTCTGGGTTCAGCCCAGAGGCCCAGCATCAGTAAATAAAGGGAGAGCCATTGAGGAAGACACTTTGGGTCAGCTTTGGGTCTACACACATGTGAACACATGCATGTACACCACACCCGCGCGCGCACACTTGCATATGTGCACGCACACACATATACACCACACTTCAGTTGTGAAGAGGAGTCCAGCTTTCATGTCATGGGATGGTGAGAAATGTTGAGTGTGGGTAGAGAGGTGAAAGGGGGAGGGGCAGGTTTAGTGAGGTTATGTAGTCTCTTACCTGTGAGGTTGAGGTTGGCTCCTCCATTGAGTATGTGCAGGGAAGGAGTAAAGGCTTGTAAGGAGAATGACATGACCATATTTGTTTTTGAAGAAAGGAACTCTGGAAGCAGCATGGGAGTGAGGCAGTGTGCAGAGATGGACACGGGGAGACCAGCAGGGGGATCATTCCAGAACAGATAACAAAAGTCTGAGTTAGGATGGTAGTAGTGAGCATGAGGAAGACAACAGCTTCAGAGAAGCTTCTGAGCTGGGATTTAAAGGGAGCTGTAAAATAATAAACAGGAAGGCGAATGGAAGCCTAGGGACAAAGGGTGTTTCCCAAAACACAGGTTTGCGGGTGGTGGTGACATGCCTGTAATCCCAGCTCTCTGGACTGCAAACCATGCCAGTGTGGGCTGCGTAAACAAATTCTAAGTCTGTTGAAGGTACATGCTAGAAACCAGGTACAAGAAAAGACAAAGGAAAGCAAGTGGTAAAATGGAGATGAGCCCTGGGTGTGACCATCCCAAGAGTTTAGCTATAGTGACGTGCAGGGACCAAGAGACTAGATTGTCAGAGATAATGGAAAGGAGAAGGACCAGGGAGGGAGCAAGGGGGTGGCTTGACTCCTCTTCCACTTTGACCTCCACAATGCAGAGGACACCAGCCAGCTTTGGCTTAGACTCTGTTTAACCCCTGCTGCTGCAGTCACGCCCCGCCCTCACCTTCTGCTCTTAGTTAGCATGGAAAGCCTGGAGTTCAAATTAGTCTGTACTTCCTGAGCATTCCTGATCCTGCCCCCTTTTCCAGTTGCCCTGATCTTCACCCCCAGATCAGTGATCATGGCAGTCACCTTGGCTTCAGAATGTCTTTGATTTTGCCAGTCTTTCTGTGAGAGTGTGTATATGTAGCAGGGTTACCCTGTTTTTGTGTTCTAGAGTTTAGGTACAAGTCTCCTCTATGTGTTCCTTGTGTGTGCACTGCTTATTTAACCTGTGGGTTGTTTTTTCTGCCAGACAGGGTTCTAAATGTGTTACCAAGGAGAACTAATAATTTGGTGAGGTAAGCAGTGGCCTTGTTACAGTTTACTGGAGAGAAGTGCCAAAGACATTCTTAACCTCCCCAAGGTCGTCCTGCTAGTGAAATGATAGGTCCCGATTATTGGGGCTAGAGAGATCATACTCCCACTCCTCCGCTGAGTCACTCTTTGAGGGCGTGTCCTGCAGGCCCCCTTGTGTGGTGGAAAGGGAAGCAAGTGTGCTGCACCCTTTCCTGTCTTGCCCAGAGGATCTTCTGGATGTCTCCTTGGTTGGTAGGATGGTGTGTGAGTGTCTTCACGTCGTGTGTGAGTGTCTTCACGTCGTCTGGGTGTACCCATAGCCAAATTGTCTCTGTTTAAATGGCCTCCTTCATCTGGCCACTCCCACACAGTGATACATGGTCCCTTCCCCTCCTTGTGTTTCATTTAAAGTCTCAGCTCCCTTTTTTCTCAGCCCTTAACTGTGGCACAGTCTGCCTTGAGCACACTGGACCACATGAGACCCTGGGTCTCAATAACCTCCAACCTTAAAAATCATAAGGTTGTGTTATCTTTCCCTGGAATAGAACAATATGCCTTGCCTCCCTTACTTATTTCCTCTTGTTAAGTTTATGTCCTGTGTACTCAGCTGCAAATTGTTTTGGCACATCAGAAGTAGTATTCAAAGGTCGATGTCCCTGACTTCCCAAACCCTGAACCAAATCTTCTGAGTCTTCATTTGCCTTCTCTGTGACCTTGAGCAAAGTCCCTTTTTCCCCCTTGCCACCCATTTATTGTAAAACATAACAAGATAACTTGCTCCCAAAGTAATGTCAATATGTATTAGGAAGAGTGAATGGAGCTGGAAAGAAGGGAGGGTAATGGCAGGGCCCTGGAGGTTATTCAGGAGATGCTCAGCAAAAAGTGTTAGTTGAAACAGAACCATCAACTGGTGGACAAAAAGTAGAAAAGGAAAAGGTACCTTGGAAGAGGAGTAGAGACACTGCACACTGCTGGAGAAGATCCCTGTGCATTCTGGCTCTGAGCAGGTCTTTCATTTTGGCTTTGGAACACATGATGGGCCTTCGTTATTGATGGCAAAGGGGATAGTTTCATTATTGGAAAGAATATGCCAAAGTGAGAAAGCAAAATCTCCAGCTTTGTCCTTTTTCTATCATAGATAAATTCAGCATAAATATTAGAACTGGCATGAAAATTGGAGCACTCTTTAAGGCTGGTGATGACTCATTAAGGAAGGAAAGCACCTTCACTATGAGTATGAGTTCCCACCTCAGCATGTTCCTTAAGGCCAGGCAGGGTACATCTGTGACCTGGTGCTGGTAGGGGTAGACAGAGACAGGCAGACCCCAGCGATCGGCTAGCCTGCAAGTCTAGCGTAAATAACAAGCTCCAGGTTCTGTGAGATTTTTGTCCCAAAAATAAGGTAGAAAATAACAGAGGACATTTGATATCAATCTGTGGCTCTCCCTTCCCACTCAAGGAAACACATCTGTGTGTGTGTCTGTCGGGGCGGGGGACTGTTATAGCCCAGGGGGAAAATTTTTTGAAAAAAGAAGCAGAACTTTTTAAAAGGCTCTTTATTCTTTAATTGGTATCAGACAGCAGAGCTCTAGAGTTTCACCTTGGGCTAGGTAACTAGAAGTCGGCTGAAGGGTTGGGTGCTGAAGGATGCCTGCCACCTTTAGGTTTCTCTGATACCTAGTGTTCTAAGGGACCAAAGCATGCTGCACTGAGAACTGGGTTTCTATGGCCTAGTTTATTGAATGTTCCCCCACACCCATGCAATCCATGAGTTTTCTAAAATAGAGGCGTGATATAGGGCCTGGACTGGTTGTCACACTCCTGATTGAAGCATCTGGGGGCACACTGAGTATGTCTTGGCTGTTTAAGAATGTGAGCTGCCAAATCTACCCTTTTTTTCTTTCCTTTTTCTTTTTTCTTTTTCTTTTTTTTAAGAAGTTTAAATCTGGCTTCTTTATAAGTGATTTTTTAAGTCTTTTTTAAGTGTTGGCTTACACATTAAAATAAAATCCTGTGTGATTCAAGCAAATCACTGGGTGTTGGATTTGAAACTTGAGCCCCCTAATTTTACTTCAAACTACACAGGGATTCTCAAAATAGATCTTGGTCAAGTGCCTGGAATTAATGCATGTAAGTAGTTGGAGTTAGTAATAAGGCCATCAAGTAAAGAAAACAATAAATTAAAAATTCTCAAGCTCATTGTTAAAAAAAAACTGACAAATTCTCTTAAATCATTTGAAGTTGGTTTGAATTCACATTTGATTTATTATTAGGATATATATTCAAAAATCCTATTAGTCTTGCTTTTGACAGTTGTGTGACTTCTTGCCTCAGTTGACATATCCCTGAGATTTATGCGGAAGATGTTAGGTATCCTTCTTCCTAATTTTGACACTACAGTATACTCTTCCTGAAAAAAGAGATGGAGTTTTGAAGAGAAAACACACACAATAGAATTTTCTTACATAAACCTTAAAGTTTAGATTTTTATTGAGCAATTTTAAAGCAAAATATTCCACCTAAGAAGCTATTCTGGTGTCTGGTATTTTTAATATGAATGTCTTATGAGGTTAGATTCCATAGTCATAATTAAGAATAAATCTTTATAAAGCATTACTAGGTGTGATGGTGCACACTTATAATTCTGGCACCAGGTAGGTAGGGACCAGAGGCAGGAGAAACATTCAAGGGCAAACTGGGATACTAGTGAGATTCTGCATTTTAAAAAACTTGATAAAAATCATAAGATATTGTCATAATCTCATAAGCATTAAGGAGTTAAGAACATAAGAGGAAGGTTCACTGGCTTCAAATGCATATTAAAGGTGTTATTCTTTTGCTCTGACATTCCTTGGCTATTTGCTGAGGAATTTATCAGGCCTAACTATATAATAGGATGAAATTTAGAAAGTATGGGCTTAGCAGTCACACCGACGGGAGAATTTAGCTCTGTTTCTTGGTAGCTGAATCAGTTCATTTCTTCTAAGCTCTATTTTCTCATTTGTAAAATTGAGATGGATGTTAACCGCTTTTCAGGGTATCGAGTAGATCAAATGAGTACTGGGTAAACTTCTTAAAATAGTCCTTACCTGCTTGGTGGTGGTGGCATACGCCTTTAATCCCAGCACTGGGGGCGGGAGGCAGAAGCAGGCAGATCTCTGTGAGTTCAAGACCAGCCTGGTTGGCATAGTGAGTTCAAGACAGCTAAGGCTGTTACACAAAGAACCCCTTGTCTCAAAGGAAGAGAGAGACAGAGAGAGACACACACACAGAGAAACCAGTCCTTACCCACTTTAGTAACATTTGGTGTTGAGGTTTGCATGAGGAATATCCCCCATAGACTCATGTACTTGAACATTTGCTCCCCAGTTGCTGGTGCTGTTTGAGTGGGTATGGGACCTTTAGGAGTTGTAGCATTGCTGGAGGAAGTTCATCATTGTGGAATAGACCTTTAGAGGGTGCAGTCTTGCTGCACACCTCTGGGGGCAGGCTTTGAGGGTTTCTAGACTCTCCCTACTTCCTGCTTAGTCTCTCTGCTTCCTGTTTCTGCTGCCGTGCCTCCCCCACCATTACAAACTCTAATCTCTAACCCTCTGGAACCAACCATAAACCAAAATAAACCTTTTCTTCCTTATGTTTCTTTCAGTTTTACAACAGTGATTTTAAAAAAAAATGACTAATTATGGCATCCAGAGCACACCTGCCTTCTAGGCCTAATTGATCTGAGATGCCACCTTTCCTATTAAAAGCAAAGAAACTTTCTAAGCCCACGCTTGCCTCTGCTTTAACATTGTCAGCCACGCTTTTTAAGACTTGATAGCTTCTTCTGTAAAATACATAGAATTGAATTATCTCTAAGAATACATACATTACGATTTTAGAAGATATCTATGGGAAGGGCTCCTCAAGGTCGGTCTTCAGAGAATGGCTGTACTTTGATGGAGTCACAGACTGTTGAGCCTTGTGATCCCTGATCCTTTGTTCATTTTAAGTCAATAAGTTAACCTTCGAGGGACCAATTCATGGTACCCAAACTCCAAAGATGTTGATGAGGAAAATACCTTTCTATTACTTCCTACTGAGACTCAGAATTGGTATGGTTCATCTGTCCATGAGTCTGTCCTGCTCAGCAAGTCCACTTGAAAAACCAAAACATAAAGAAGAGTTTGCTTTCGGTGACTGTAGAGTTGAGGCAAAGATCATCTGGACACCCTCTCAGATAATGTGTACCATGCTTTGCTGACCATAGTAATTGCCTTTGTTTTTTCTAGAGACAATTGGGTCTAAAACAAAAGTTCAGGGATTGTAGTATTCCCAGTTAATATTGAGAAATGTCTGGTTTGAGCTTCACTTTTGATAAGCTCAATATAGAGCATCCAGCCTACTTCCAACCCATCCCTGTGGCACAGATGTCACATGGTCGTTATTGAGAGTAGACACAGCTTCTGCTTCTTGTATTCTGCTCTTATATTCTGCCCATTTGTTCAACAAACACTTAGAACCCAATCAATGTGTTCATTGTCTGCCTTTAAGTGGTCCCTATAGGCCTAAAGGTCTTAACTCTTTAACAAAAACCCATGATCTTAGGTTGCTGGTTGTACTGGTAAGATGCGGGAAGAGGCAGCAGAACTTTGGCTCAATGTCAGCAGCTCAGGAAAGAAGTTTATTGGGCACTCAAGTGTGATAAGAAAAGAATGAAATGAGAAAGTACTTATGAAAAATTTAGGCTATGAAAATTTGACTTTGATAAATTAGAAAGCCAGAAACAGAACCAGTTCCCTCTGGGTTTCCTTATCCTACTTATCCCAAATCAGCTAATAATCCTAATGGCTTTGAGTGGGTCTCTAAGTGCCCTGCTGTAAGTGTGGCCTCACATACACTTAGGAGGTTTAGGGAAAGCTCAGTCTGACAAGATGTTAGGAGATAGGTGTATATGACAGAGTGACCCAGTGTCAGGGGGAAGAGTGGGTATAGATGGGGAATCAGACTTTACGAATATCTGCCATCCAAGTACCTGGCATTGTGAAATATCTGTGGAAAAGTTCCACCAATTTTTAAGACATATAACCCTTGAATTTGAGCTTACAGCCCAGGGCTAGGACTTTGTAGGCTAGGTTGGTTCAAAGTATCAAGAAACCATTCTGGAACGAGTAATGGGGTAAACAAAAATAACTGGCTTGTTGAAAATCAGCCAGTGTACACCAAGAAAAAGACAAAAGCTCTAAGTCTTAGCATTAAACCAAAGAATAATGAAGTTTTTTTAAAAGCTAACAGTACATTTGACTACCCCTAATTTAAGACTTTTGTCTAGCTTACAAAAAAAAAATCCTAGATCATTTGCGAGAATGTAGTTGTCAAACTTTTAAGAAAAGAGAACCTCTATCAACATTTCCGAGTAGAGAAATGACAGGTACTTTGAGACCTATGAGACATAAACAGTATATAAGGCACTAGAATAAGCTATCCAAAGAATTTAGGCACTGTTGTGTGTATCTATGTAAATATGCATACACACATGCATATATTATATATGTATATACCATATATTACTGTATACAGTTAGTCGTGTGTATCCGGGAGTTTTGTACTCAATGAATTCAACCAACTGCTGATGGAAACTATTATTCCATGAACAGTAAAGCCATTTGCAGCACTTTTATATTGCACTATGACCACACACTGTGCATGATCAGCAACCTAGAGATGACCTAAAGTGTAGTAGACCTGTCCATCTTATTAGAACACACTACTGAGATAAGAAAATTGCTTTATTGAGCCCTGAAGTTCAGGCCTACTGTCAGTTACATGGCAAGACTTACCTCTAATTATTTAAAGAATCATAAAATATATTGGAGAATTTGCACATGACTTTATAAACACTGTGCTATTTTGTAGAAGGGAGTTGAGCATCCACAGATTTTGGTATGTGCCAGGGATTCCTGGTACCAGTACCCCATGGAGCCTGAGGACAACTTTATATTTCTTAAGAAAATAGATTTGACTAGCGGTGGTGGCCCATATCCTAAACCCAGAACTCAGGAGGCAGAGACAGGCAGATCTCTTGAGTTCAAGGGCAGGCTGGTCTACAGAGCTACTTCCATAATAGCCAGGGCTATACCACGAAACCTATCTCGGGTGGGGGGGATTAACACTCTCACTATATGTCACTCACTTGCTGCTGTTTATAAGGAAGAAGTTTCCCCTCAATTTAGAGATATAGGACGAAAGAGGTTAAGTGAATGCTTAATATTTCAACTGAAAGAAGGAAAAATCAACATTAAATTAGACATGGAAGGCAGTCTGTTCCTAATTGTTTATTAAAATTGCCTTGAAAAGCCAGGTAGTGGTAGTGCACCCCTTTAATCCCATCACTTGGGAGGCAGAGGCAGGCAGATCTCTGTCAGTTCGAGGCCAGCCTGGTCTACAGAGTAAGTTCCAGGCAGGCACCAAAGCAACACAGAGAAACCCTGTCTCAAAAAAAGGAAGGGAGGAAGGAAGGAAGGAAGGAGAAGGAAGGAGAAAGAAAAGAAAAGAAGCAAAATAAAATTACCTTCAGGATGCCTAAGAAAAGCCAAGCGTAGTTGGGTATTACAATGCCGCCTTTCCAGTAGAACATAAACCCAGACTTTGTATGTTTTGGGAATGAGTTCTTACTACATTCCTCAGGTCAGTCTTGAACTTGAGGGCTCAATGGAACCTTAACCTTCTGAATTGCTGGGGCTGCAGGTGTGTGACACCATCATAGCTTCAACACTGTACAGCTTCTCTATTTCTGCATCTCTGAGCAGGCTGCAGGTAAACTCAGGTCCAATTGGAAAGGACCACTTGAGGCTCACGTATCTAGTTGTTGAACTAAGGCCTCCCTCAAATCCTTCCCCTAGGTGCCCATCAGTTGAACTTTTTACAACATGGCAGCTGATTTCATCAGAGTATGTAAAAATGGGGCATTCTGAAGTCCCTCTCAGAATCTAATCATCGGAGTTATAAGCCCATTATTTTTGTCATACTCTTCTTCTTGAGAAGCAGGTACTTGGTCCATGCCCAGGGAGGGGCCAATACAAGGTGGTAAATGCAGGATAGGGGTGTGATAGGGAGCCCTGTCTAAAGTGACCCAACACAAAACCCTAGTCCGGAAAGTCAGACCTGAAACCAGTTAGCTGGAAGCTCAGTCTGCTGTCTCCCGTTGTTCTCTCTCTGTTTTAGCGTGACCTGTAACCTCACCTGCTAGTGCAGTTCAGACAGGAGCCAGTTCCTTTCTTGAGGTAGCCACTGGGCATGTGTGCATCTGTTATTAGTATTGAGAATTCAGTGCAGCGTCTACAAAAATGAGAATGAAACTAATGCATTTGTGACATGACAGAATTGGATAAAAAGGTGCGATGCTATTTCAGTGTATATTAGTGAAATTAAAGGCATACTTAACAAGCCTGCTCCCCACACAACCGTGCTCTACTGAACTGTTGTCAGAGACATGGAGAGGAGGTTTTGTGTAAAGAGTGCTATCTTCAGTGTCTTTTGACGCTGTTTGTAAGTTCTAGCCTTTTACATGACTTTAATGGATTGCTTTCCTACATAAAAAGTACCTCTACCCCAGTACCTTCTCTAAAAATAGACCCTGAATTACCAGATTAAAAATCAGGAACTACTTCCCACAATCACACTAGCAACGTTCCCTTAAGCTTCAGACCTGTCTCTGACTGTGACTGACTCAAGGCTGACACTCACCAGCAGAGTGGCCCATGTTGACAAAGCCTGCTACAGATCTCAGTCCTGGCTGGAGGGGAAGCTCAGTGCTGCTTCAGGTGATAGACATGCCAGGTATCACATGATGGGTAAGAAAGCCCACCAGAAACTTAGCTGCGAGTCTAGTCTTGTGCATGACTTTTTAGTCAGTCTCCTAGAGAGAGGCGCCATGTAAGACACTCACCTGAAGGAGCAATGCACTTAGGGCTGCGCTCTGCACTTCTAGCCATTCCCATGAAAGCCTTCCAGCTCTGGCCTGAAGTCATTATTTTTCCTGGAGGGTAGAGCTGGAGTGCCCAAGAACTGGACCCTGGTGGTGGCATCTTAAAATATGGGTGTTAGCGTGGCTGCAGCGGACACTGTACATCCATTGTGCCACCCATCCCCCAATAGAAAACTCCTGGTGTCCCCTTTTACAAGTGAGGACTGCAGCTCAGAGGTGATGGTGACCTTGGGCTGAAATCCAGGCTTGTCTGGACGTCACTCCTGGCTTTCCATTCTACCACAGTACACAGTACCGCCTCCTTGAAGCAGTACTTTCTGGGCTGCCTGAAGTAGAATCCGTAGCAGTGTACTGTCCATGGCCTTGTCCGACATGCTTCCTGACCACTTCCCTGCTCCCTGATAAGCAGGCCAGATGCCCCAGAGCATGTAAGAGAGCACTTGGTCCAGGTGCTGTCATGAGACCTAAAGTGGGGCAGTGGTCTTTGTTTGGAGTAGCTGTGTGTTACCGTCTAAAATGTGAAAGACAGAAGTGGTGAGAACATGGGTCTCCAACGCTGGGAAACCTGGCACTGGAAGACAGAGTATGGCGAAACCTGAGTAGAGGGGGAACCATTAGAGTAGAGACAAGGGTGGGGGTGTGAGGGAGTGAACCCCTCTGCTGCTCAGTGTGTTTGGAGGAGAGTAGAGCCTGCACGTGTTCAGTTCACCAGAAGTGCTTCAACTTAGATTGTATAGCCAGTCTCTCACAGATCAGTCTTCCAGATTATTCCTCAAACTTTTTAGAACAAGAATGTTTGTTCATCAAAGAGATGTTTTTTGATGGTGGTATTAGCAGTCACGTTTATCTTTTATGAACAGGAAAGAGAATGTGAGGTGTTAAGTAGAAATGCTTGGTCTGGGGTATAGCTCAGAGGCAAAGCATAATCTACGGTGTGCAAGGGCTTGGGTTCATCACCAGCCCTGTGGGACGGAAACAACAGAACAGGAATATCACTCAAGTACAAATGTTCTGTGTTAGAGTGTATATAAGGGGCTGGAGAGAGCTCAGTGGTTAAGAGTACCTGCTGCTCTTGCAGAAGACCTGGGTTTGGTACCCAGCATCCACATAGCAGTTCATAACTGCCTGTAACTCCAGTTCCGGGGGATCTGGCTCCCTCTTCTGGTCTTGTTGGTATCACCCACTGACATGATACACATGAAATTAAAACTGAAAAAACATTTATTTGTTTGTTTGTTTGTTTTGGTTTTTCAAGGCAGGGTTTTTCTGTGTAGCCTGGAACTTGCTTTGTAAACCAGGCTGTCCTTGAACTCAACAGAGATCCACCTGCCTCTGCTGAGTGCTGGGATTAAAGGCGTGTGCCACCACCGCCTGGCTGAAATAAATAATTTTTAAAGTATAACTCAAAAATGATGGAAAATTATAAATTTAAAAGCTTCATCAGAAATTAGTGCAAAAGGAAGTAGTAAAGGAAGGATAGATGGATGGAAAAGAAGTGGGACAGACAGCAAAAATTAAAGTGGAAGATATAGTCCAACTCTTTCAGTAATAAAAGATAAATGTGAGTGGACTGGACAGTCCATTTGGACTGCAGGGATTATCATCCTAGGTTCAAAAAAATCATAACTAGCCAGATGGTGGTGTACGCCTTAATCCCAGCACTTGGAAGACATAGGTAGGCAGATCTCTGAGTTCGAGGCCAGCCAGGTCTACTGAGTAAGTTCCAGGACAGTCAGAGATGTTAAACAGAGAAACCTTATCTTTAAAAAAAATCATAATTAAAATGGAAATAGAAACATAATAGGAAAAATAACAAAATCAAAAGGTTTAAAAGTGGGTGTGGGTGTGTGGGTGCTGTGGCACCTGTGTGGAAGTCAGGGCAACTTTTGGAAGTGGGTTCTCACCTTCCACCTTATTAAGGCAGGGTCCCTCGTTTCTGCCACTACACTGCACACTCCCAGCCAACTGGCCCATGGCCTGCCGATTCTCCTGTCTCCTTTTCCATATCACAGAGTCCTGGGATTACAGATGCCCACCACAGCATGCAGAGTTTTACCTAGATTTCAGGGATTGAGCTCGGGTCATGAAGCTCGTTGAGCAAGTACTATTGCCCACTGAGCCACTACATACACCCTGTTGTGTTTTTTTTAATCAGTAAAATTGACAGAAATAAAAGAGAGAGAAGACTCAAATTATTAGAATAAGAGAGAGGAGACAGTAATACTAGCATTATATAAATGATGATTAGAGAAGAACCCACAGGGCAAAAAAAGAACCCATGAGCAGTTCTATGCCAATAAACTGACCCACTTAAGTAAAGTGGTCATATTACTAGAAATATCTATTAATTGATGGCGTATTCACCTGGTGATTGACATTGTGGTGTGTTTGCAGGCTGCTGCCTTCTCCTCTCAAGGATGCAGTGGAAGTGTCAACCTGGAGAAGATGCTACACAATGCAGGAGGTGAACTCTGCCCTGAGTAAAATCCAGCTGGTGGGATATTCTCAAAAAATTGTGAGTGTTGATACCCTTGTGAGTGCTTTCATGATGCCGCCCCTGTGTTGAGTCCCTGGGGACTCTTTGTCAAGCTGCCGTCACCTTTGTGCTGATTCCACGAAAAAAGGATGTCGGCCGATTTTCTCCACCCTCCTCGCTTTTCGGTGGTACTCGTTTGTCACACTCCCCCACCCCCCACCCCCCTTTCCCTGACACCAGTTAGAACTGGGTCGGCCAGCTAGCCATGAGTCTGGAGACCTGTCCCATCCTGTCACCTGAGAAACTAGACACAGCTTTGCCTGTCTGTGATGTAGGCCATAGGAAACGGAAGCAGTTTACCACGGGTGACTGGAGAGTTGGCCTAAATGATAGATTCCTGCTCTGTTGTTGACCTGCAGCTGGAGCCATTCAGAGCTGAACCTAACCTAAAGTGGAAAGGAAAAACAGCCTTAACCCTTGGTTCTGTCGGGTAACTTGTAATGCCCTGTGTCCCTGGTGACAGACAATGAGCAGAGCCTGAGGTGGCAGAGACTCCAGGATTGCTTCCGTTGTCTACTGCACAGGCTCTGTTACTTCCTTTTTTTTCAGTTTGCTTTAAAATGAGGACATTTCAGTTGCTCTTTCCTTTAAACTGACTTAGCTTGCTGACAGCTGACATGTTCTCTGTGTGGTTTCTTCTAGGAGCTTTTTGGTGCTGTCCAGGTGACCCCTCTGAGCTCTGGCTATGCCCTAGGAAGCTCCAACTGGATTATCCAGTCCTATTATGAGAAAGTGTCTTATGTCTCCGGATCCTCCTTGCTTACCACACACCCTCAGGTAATTTAACGTTTCATCATCAGCCTGTGCTTGTTTAATTCAAATTCAGAATGTCTCCAGTGTACTGTGAGCAGTTTTACACTTTCATAATCTCTGTTTCTTAGATGCTCTGGGGGAGTTAGAACTGTTTGGTCCTTAGATCCAGGACTGTGCTTTCCTTGGAAGGAATTCTGTTGTTTCAAGGTCACCTCTGGGTTGATGATTCCTGGTCCTTCCAAGACCCTGCCTGGCCTGATGTAGGCCACAGAGATTGTTGATTCTTTCAGCACACACTAACTGCTGAGTGCTTATCGAAGGCAGGTCTCAGGCACTGATCTCAGTGTCAGGGTTGAGTGACCACCAGGCAAGGTCTCCGCTTGTACATCTTGTCTTCAGTCGATAGTGTCTAAGACCAAGATGAGTAAGGAAATAAGCTGTGTGATTTCAGACTGGGGTAGGAGTCCTGCGAACAGCACAGCAGGTTTATTTTGAGAGGAATGGAGGTAATTTAGCCTGGGTGGTCCATCTGAAGCCAGGATTGAAGAGCCATGTGAAGCTGTGGGGCAGAGACTACAGAGATGCTGATGAAGAAGAGTCCCCGGAGCAGAGCAGGCAGGGCATGTGAAGAGCAGAGAAAGTTCCGTGTGACCACCGTGTACCATACATCCAGGAAAGGAGCAAGGCCAGCTCACACGGGCCTTTGTAGACCGTGATGAGGTCCGGTTGTTTGGTTTTGTGGTGTAATTGTGGTGTGTATACTTGTAGTGTGGGTATGTGCATGTGTGTACACATGCATGAGAACAGTCATGGCTAGGTGTCTTTTCTTGATCCGTCTCTGCCTTGATTCCTAGAGACAGGCTCTCTCACTGAACTTGGAGCTCACCAAGTCTGCTGGACTGGCTAGCCAGTGAGCTTCATGGATCCACCTGTCTCCGCCCCCATCTAGATAGGTTAAAGGCATGTGCCGTCAGACTCAGCTTTTTAAGTGGGTGCTTGGAATCTGAACTCAGGTTCTCATGCTTATCCTGCAGGCACTTTACCCACTGAGCCACTTCCCAAGTTCCACCCTATTGTATATTTTGTTTGATTGAAACAGGATCTTACTGTGTAGCCCTGGCTGACCTGGAACTCACTGTCTAGACCAGGCTGGTTTTCAACTGACAAAGGTCCGCCTGCCTCTGCCTCCCGAGTGCTGGGATTAAAAGTGTCCCATTATATTTTAACATGGAGGGGAAGCTATTGTATATTTGGCAGTAAGTTACACATAAACATTGTTATGAATGTAATATTTAATCTTTGGGTTTTGTAGAGAACTTTCTGTTTGCTTGTTTTTTTTAATCCCTGGTTCTTTTGTGGTTGTAAAGGAAGAGTGCTTGAGATTAGGTAGTCACTTGCTGAACATACAGATATCTTGTGGGAGTCCCTGTCACATTTTATCTGGAATTGGTTACTTTATGAATGTAACCTTAAGATGTTTTTTGTCTGCATAATAAAACAGAAGTTGTGGCTTGGACCAGGAGCCCAGGCCCTTTTGTCTTGGACCAGGATCCCGGGCCCTTCTGCCTCCTTTGTAGTTCTGCCCTCTCCCTGACAGTAGCTTTGGGCTATACAACAACCACCTCCTCCTGTCACAAATGTGCTTTCCCTGTGCTCTGTTCCTCATGTTTTAGAAATATTTGCTATATTTGTGATAGATAAATGTGTGATTTAATCATGATATTTGTATGTGTATGCATACATATACATCTTACAGAATGACTAACTCAAACTAATTATCTTACTCCATTTTCAAAGAGGAGAAAACAATTCTGTGCCCTGTCTGAAACACTAGGTGCTGCTACCAATCTGCAGTGCTTATTCATGTTTTCTGTTGGGGCGGGGACAGGGTCTCATGTGACCCATGCTGGTCTCAAACAGGCTGTTCAGCTAAGGATGACCTTGAACTCTGTCCTTCTGCCTCAAGGTGATGTCCTTACAGGTGTACCACCTCCCCTGACTCATACCTTCTTTTATAACCAAGTTTTATCTCAAGGTCTACAGGAGACAAGTTCCTGTGTTTTCCTGTAGCTAGCAGAATTTTGGACCCTTCCCGCTTACTGAGATCAAAATCCCATCAATGTCATCATAATCTGCCTCATTGAATCAAATTTTTTTATTGGCAGCTTCTTTCATTCTTGATGTATTCTGCCCTAAAAGACAAGAGGATGACTTGGCTGCCAACTGCTCTGATTTGTCCTGCTTAGATCAAAACCTTTACAGTACAGTTGACGTAATTTCCAGTAAATCGTCCTTACAAGGGCCATAAATTTAAAGGGAAAATAAGGTCTTGAGAATAATGAGCAACATACCTAAATAATTGGTTTAATTTCTAGTTGGCAACCTGTACTATATGTATCAAAGGAAAAAAATAGATTTTCCTTCACCCATATTGTGGTTTTATATTGAATATGTGGGAATAAAGAAGTTTTAGTTTGAAAAAGCATGATGGTCCACTGTAGAGATTCTGTTAAGAAACTGCCAGGGATGTGTCTGGCCCACACCTATTCTGGAGAGAAAATTAATTAATGAAATAAGCCAGGTTTTATTGGCTTACAGACACACCTGTTTGTGGATTATTTAGAACTCGGTATATGCTATGACGGCAGATTTGAAGTTAAGCTTCACAGAAAGTCTGCTGTCCTCTGGCCTGCCTGATTGGAGCCCCTGTGAGCAGAGAAACACAGCACAAGCTGCTGCAATGGTCTATAAAACAAGAGTACAAGGCTTTTGCCTAAACTGGAATCAGCGGGAGTGAAGAGGTGGCTTTGAGAAAACAAGGCTGAGCTGGACAGTGGTAGTACATGCCTTTAATCACAGCAGTTGGGAGGCAGAGGCAGGTGGATCTGTGAGTTCAAGGCCAGCCTGGTCTATAATTCTACAGAGTAAGTTCCAGGACAGCCAAGGCTACACAAAGAAACCCTGTCTCAANCAAAAAAAAAAAAAGAAAGAAAGAGAAGGAAGGAAGGAAGAAAGAAAGAAAGAGGAAAGATAGGCAAGTCTTTAATTCAAGAAGCCTTTATGCTGGGTTAATAAGATGGCTCACCAGGTCATGGCACCTCTGGCAACTCTGCTGACCTGAGTTCAATACCTGGGACCCATATGGTAAAAGAAAGACCTGACTCCCACAGGTTGACCTCTCACCATGCCACAAGTACACACAGATGCTCACAAAATCATTACAAATTTCAATATGATTTTTTAAAGTGTAGAGCAATTACTGATGGCCACTGTCTTCAGGGGAGGAAAAATGGAAGTAAAAGAATCTGTGCATGAATGACATTGAGAATAAGGATAATGCATTTGACAAAGAGTTGGCAAGGTGATCATCTGTCTCAGAAGTAGGCTATAGATAATGATGGATGTGAACCGAGAGAATATTAGCTAGAAGTACAAGACGGGAACCTGGGTTGAAGGCAAGTGTAGAAACAGGAGAATCATCATACTTACTTTAATTATATAAATAAAAGGCCAAGGGCCAAAGATTGGCCTGTAGGGAATATTTACCAGCGGGCTGTGAAAGGAAGAAAAGCAGCCTTGTGTGAGTATGGCTAGAAAGAGAGAAGAAAATTGAGACCCTAGCAAAGAAGAGTATCCTGAGCAGGAAGGAAGGGCATAGGTTCCCAGCGCTTACTCAGCTGCCATGCCGACTGTGTGGCTCCAGTGCACCCTTCAGTGGTGTCACCTGCAGCCCCGCTGTTGTGTCCCTTGCTTCCCCTTAGAGCTTTTCTTTCTTCTTCTGGCTGAAGGCCCCAGTCTCACTGTTCACACAAGCGGTGGTAGTTGGTGGTTTGTAGTGAAGTTTAAAGGCAGTGTTTTTTTAATCCCTAGATGAGATGTGTTCATGGTCCACACCTATTTATAAAGGAGTTTTTTTTCAGACCTGCTCCTTATACAATGTCTGAGATAGCCGTGTGCTCTGTACACTGTACATGAATATTTGTTCTCTATTCTGCCCTTTACTTCCTTCCTTATATTAGGGTTAACTCTGTTGTTCTACCCCATTTAACTCTCCTGTTGTCGTTTAACTGTTAGATTTTGGTATGCAGTGCTTTGTGATTCATATTAAATAGGTTATAATGGCCTCTACAGTCTTCATTCCTTCAATAGTCCGATGGTATTTTACTGCATTTTTGTTTTTAGTCTATTCTATCCGGTTAAACTTGGGTTAGACAGGGTTGGGTTTTTTTTATTTCCCGGTTTTGTTGCTGTTAGCACAATTAATTGTACATACTGATGTATTTCACCGTGCTATTTCCACACATGCATGCAGTGCATATTGATCATATTCATCCATTGTCTGCTCGTGCTCACCACCCCTCTTCCCAATGCCTTCTAATCACTGTCCTCCTTTGGTTTGGGATGGGGGAGTGGAGTGTGGATTTTTTTTCCTTTCTGCACATGAGAGAGAACACACAGTACTTTGCTTTCTGTGTTTCTATAGCTGCTAATTTCCTAATGTACTGTTCCAGTTGCATCCATTTCACTGCACATGACAAGATTGCTGTTGTTCTAGCTGAATGGGCTGTGTTACATGGATAGCTGCCATATTCTCTTCGTGAGTTCATGTCTTGTGAGCAATTACATCAAGTTTATATCTTTGCTTTGTTTTCTCGAGGTCTTGTTGTCCACGCTCTCATAATGTGCATTCCTCCCATAATTCTAAAGAAAATATTTAAAATTTTAAAGCCCTTAAAACCATTGTTCAGATTTAAGGTAGCCACTCATTTTGTTGGTTTCACTTTGTATTGTTGACAATTTTTTCTTTTGGAGTTTCTCAAAAGTTTTGTTGTTTGTTGGTTTGTTTTGTTTTTGATGCAGTACTTTGATATGGATGCTCCATGGTGAAAGTTAAATGTCATACAATTTCAACTAGGGCCACAAGAAAGGTATAAGCAGGCCCTGAATTTGTTGGAGCTGCTGGCTCACTTAACTTGGCTCCAGGAAGCCAGGGAGGAACACAATGGGCTGGCATCTGTGTCTTTCTCCATTGGGCTATCTCCATTGTGTGTGTGTGTGTGTGTGTGTGTATTGGCTCCTCAGGAGCCAACGCTATTCCCTAAGCGAGGGCTTAGGAGTGGAGTGTCTAAAAAGGCAAGGGAAGACAAGATGGTGGATGTGACCCTTACAGAAGTTCTGATAGGGCGGAGCTTTTCTCCACAGTGCAGCTGAACGTTGTTATAAGATCAGAAGTCCACTGTGGGAGTCCAGAGCTGCAGCTAGGAAATTGGGGAGTTTTGAAATGGTGGGGTTTGAATTGGTTTTGGAGGGCAGAGTTGTACTTGATGGTTTGGGCGGTATTTTTTTTCTTTCCTAGGCAATAAGTCCTTAACTGTTTTCACTCGTTCCTTCTTCTCTGCCATCTGGGTTTTTTTTTAGTGTTTATTGTTTTCATTATTAATTTTTATTGAGCTCTACCTTTTTCTCTGCTCCCCTTCCTGCCTCTCCCCTCCCCTTCAACCCTCTCCCAAATTCCCCATGCTCCCAATTTACTCAGATCTTGTCTTTTTCTACTTCTGATGTAGATTAGATCCATGTATGCCTCTCTTAGGGTCCTCATTGTTGTCTAAGTTCTCTGGGATTGT
>LOJH01006064.1:18995-33095 GCA_001685095.1 Ellobius talpinus | reverse complement strand
TCCTTGCTCATGTTCTCCCTCCTTCTGCTCCTCATTTGGACCTTGAAAGCTCAGCCATTTGGGCAAGAAACTGCTCCTTCCTGGACTGTCGATGGTATGCTATATAAACTGGACATATATGACCCACATAAAAATGACTGTTGAACTTGCCTAAAGAAGGTGAGACAAACCCTTCAGAGTTCCTGCTTCACGGAAAAGACTACCAGGATTTCTGCAGGACACAGAAGAAAGCAACTGATGAACATCGCCATTATAAGTCAGTATAGATCTTCAAATTCCCTGCTTCATGGAAAAGTCTACTAGATACTAAGGGACTGTAGGCTAAATATGGATGCCCCAACATTACAGAACTTTGGGTGGCTGTCCAGGCAGAGACATGTCTCTGTTAATTCTAGAACTTTGTAAGTTGCTTACAATGCTCTTCCTGTTTACTTAGGCAATATTATAGCCTTCTGGGGTCTTTCAGGAGTTGAAGAAACAAAGCTATAGTTTTCTTTAGTTATTATATAAATATAAACTGGATATGAAACTTTAGATTCACAAAGTTAAAAGAGATTATAGTATATTTTCTTTAATTTTGCCAGATACAAATGGACTAAATATTGCAACTGCAATTCATGCTTGAACCTGTTTTGTTATATGTAATTTTACTATGTTAAAGTTAAAACCTTCCTTTTCATTTAGACAGAAAATGGGAGATGATGTGAGATTCTCCTCTGTATGCTATGAATATATTTTATTACCATTGGCTAAAAAAGAAGCTGCTTCTGCCTATGGCAGTGCAGCATATCACCAGGCTGGGAGAGACATACAGAGAGTAGATGAAGTCAAAGAGTTGCCATGTAGCTTCTGAAGGAGAAAGACACCAGAACAAAACCTTACCCAGTAAACCACGGCCTTGTAGTAATAGACAGATTAATAGAAATATTGGTTAATTCAAGATGTAAGAGCTAGCTGGAAATATGCCTCAGCCATTGGACAAGCAGTGTTGTAATTAATGTAGTTTCTGCGTAAGTTTTTGGGTCTGAGTGGCCCAGAAATGAAAGATCAGTCTACAGTTACAATTTAGGAATTTCTAATATTTAGCTGCAGTATATTCATCCTTTAATGGTAATTTCTTAATGTTTAAATGTTTAGTTGCTGTTTAATTTGCTTGCTATTGAAATAGAATTATATTACCATCTAACACCTCTTTCTTCCCTCCAGGCTCTCCCAGAAACTCTCCATTGAACCCTTCTAATGCATACCATCTTGATGATTGTCTCTTTCCTTTGATTATTGATGTTGCAAACACATATTTATATGCATGTTATATAAATTCCAATTTCTATCAGAATCATAGTGTATGGAGTATATCTAGTGAAAATGACTTTAAAGCACTTCCTAATATTGAAAGGAGTTTAACTGTGTGATATTAGAAGATATTTAAGGGTTTTCTTTTTTCTCCTTTTTTAAATTGTTGATGTTAATGCTATTTTCCCTCATTCTTCTTGACAATATAATTTTCCAGATTAAAAAAATACTGCCTAGAAGCAGTAGGTGAAGTTGGAGTAGAAGAGAAAGTAGTAAGGATATCTGTGTTCCCTACACTATCCAGAGCTATATGGTGAGAAGCAACACATTCCCAAAGAGGAAGGAGAGTTTCAGAATTAAAGAACAATTCTAATTTACTATTTGTCTGCCACATACAATCTGAAGTTTCTATTCCTCCCATCATATGCAAGAAAAGATGAGATTAGCATCTAGAGTTCAAGAGATTTCTGCTATGTATTTGTCTGTCATGGTTCACTGCCACAGTTTTTCTGTGTAGAAATCAACAGCACTGGCATTTACATTCTTCAAATGTATTTTATTTCAACACCCTATGCCAGAATTAACTAGTATTGACAGAAGACCCAGGGACCCAGTACAAATATACAGTGCTCAGCAACAGAAACCAACCTTTTGTAATGAGACAAGGCAAAGATTCAATGGGTGAGTTACATCATACAAGATGTAAAAGGGGAACAGGAGACTTCTCAGGTACAATATTGTACAAGTCATGGCAACTTCCTTAAATACCTGTCCAAGTCTTTGAATCTGCTCTAAGAAAAAAAATAGAGTAGAAAAGATGAAAACAAGCTATGACAGAACTTAACCTAACACGATAGGAAAAAATTGAAAATTGGACTCCATTACATTTTCTGCTATCACACCAAATGATTAATTTGAATTATAGAAAGAAGTAAATGAAATGACATTTTCTCACATACCTGGACTTGTTCCCTGGAAATATCATTCTTGCTAAAGTAATTTATCAATTTTCATGTAATTGATCTTTGGCTAAAGTTAATTCTTTTTATGGAATGATTGAATATTCATGAGACTGCAGCTATACTCTAATTATGATTCTTGATCAGTATTTGAAATCCAGACTAGACAGACACCCACACATTCCTAAGGAGATGAAAGCTATACAACCATTTGTAAACATCAGCTGGTCTTAATTAACTAGATCTTAAGAAATGAATCCAACTTAAGGTTAAAATCACAGAGAGACAATCTGCTACCAACACTGTGTTGTGGAAAAAAAAAACCTCTAAAGACTTCAAGTGAACCAGAAATACACCCAAATAATATTTTTCTGAAATAATATACTCTTACAGAAAATAGCATTTCATTCATACTAGTATCATAGTAGTGACATTTTTAATATGAAATTCTACAGCTGAAAGTAAGTATAAAAGTTCTGTTATTTCTTGCTATGTTTTTTTGTCATTGGGACTCTATCTTCAAGCCTGAGACCATGCACAAAGTGGTTGTCGCTTTATAAAAAGCTTTTTGATGTCTGGGGATGGAAAGGGTTAAAAATCCACATTCTTATCTATATTCTATACTGAAAGCCTAGTTGGGTAAGGTTAAAGAGGTCCTCATTGATTAAAATATTATTTTAGAGTGTATGAGCAAAGAGGATGTCAAAGCTTAATTATATTAAAAGATTTAGTGCCAAATTATACAGTGTATTAAACAACATAAGAAGCATTTAATATTAACAACAACTCAGCATTTAGTCCTTATTATATTGTCAATGAAAATGATAATTGGGAGCCTAAAAATGAATTCTCAATAAAGAAACATTTTCATTACTTCAATTACTTCTTATATCACTGTGTTTTTCTCCCTTTTTGTTCAACACTTTTATTTAAAATTACTTTACATTAATCACTGCTAGCCAGAAAACTATGTCATGGGAATAAAATGCATATTTAACATAGTTACACATTGCAATGAAGTGAGGTGACAGATACATACAGCTTGGCCTGATTCTTTCCTTTTCCTTAGTCTTAAAGCTAAAGACATCATATGCCACTTGCAAGCTCTGGATGTCACAATGTTAGCAAATAGCTATCATGTTACAGTAGAAACATAAAAGTGGTTAAATTTAAAATGAATGAAATCATCTAGACTACAAATCCCTTAGTCAAATCACAAACTACATAAAAAATATTCACAATAAATGGAAGGAAGAATTCCTTACTGTTTCATATTAACCTCTGTTTCTAGGATTTATTTAATCAATTGATGTAAAAATTATGTGTAGTTAATGCTAAACAATTTAAAGCATCCTATGTTCCGGTATGACCATTATCACTACCAGTCTTTCACTTGTGCTAATTTATCAATAATAACAATAAAAACTAACATTTATGTGCACATACAATGTCGCATTACAGTATGCTATTATAAGGAGGTGAAAAAGAATGGAATCTACAGATTAAATGAATTAATACTTGGAGAAATAAAGATGGGGCTTTTAAAGAGAATTATTAACATAAAATTAACTATAAAATTACTATAAATCAACCTGATATGAAGACTTAAAATTCTAAACTGTTCTCTACTTCTTAAGAATAAATCACCCCTCTGTAAGTTGTATACAGGTAAAATTTATTTATAATAGAGATTTTTGTCTTCCATCTCATTCTACTATTGTGTCCTTTTACTCTTGTTACTGACTTTTCCATTTGAAATAGGTAAAGTTTTGAATTTTTCTTAGTTTTATGGAAATATTTTGTGAACACAGAATTGAGAATGCAATCACATCAAAGAACAAATTGGACAAACTGGTATGGCTTTGATGTTTAAGCCAAACAAATTTTGTAGGGGATATTTCAAAAATATATGAAGTTAAAACATTTAAAAACAGTTAATCTGCTTCTAGAAAAGCAAAACTAGAATATTATCAGGAGACTTAGGGACAACAGTCGAAATAGACTAGTGGAGGCTTGAAAATGATACTGGCAAGAAATGGTTAGCTCCAGATCTTCATTAGTTCTAGACCTTCAAAGCAAAATTGACATAACTGTTTCATCTTTAAGAAGTTTGCTGATATTTTCTGCAGTCTTTTTAAATTATCTATTTCACCTGTTGGTGAATTTCTCTATTCATTATTATATTACTGTTTCCTTTAATACTTAGACACAAAAATGCTCTTATTCTTATCCAAAAATTCATATGTGAAATCTTGAATTATGCTTACCTTTTATGTTACATATTGTGATTTATTCCTTCCTATTTTTATGTAGAAAACTTTCTTTGCTTATTTATATTAAAAATGAAGAGCTTCAAAATAGGTGGATTGCCTGCTAGGCAAAGTAAAGCTTCTTTGAGTATTGGGATATACAAGAGAGACACAATTTTGATTATAATCTTAAAAACCTTGAGATAGAGAAATCTTTCATATGACACTACTTAACTTTCAAAGAATGGAACACTCTAATGCTCTTCATTGAGGCTTGAGGGATCCAATTGCTTATGTTCTGGAAAAATTTGGTGTATTTTTGTTTGTAGATGTCTCTTTTGTGCCTTATAGATGTGGGGGGCATGATATCCAGAGAAAGCTGGTAATCTGATGTGTTTAAGTTGAGAGTTCCAATCTCATTCTACATCCTATATCTTCACAATATGTTATTTTTCTATATGTGCCCATATAAGGATAATTATGTATCCCAAAGTATTTCAAGACTCAAAGACAGAGTTGCTGGCACCAATTTGAATAGTTTCATGAATGAACCAGCATCACTGATTAGTAAGGTTTTTGTGTTACATAGTTACTTGAGATTTGGCCACCAAAATGGAACCAAACTACTGATTAGAACTTTGAATTTTACTCACATCAGACACAAGGTTATATCATATTTCTTGGCTACTGGCTTATGATGACCTGTGAGCATGAACTCATATGTTGGTCAGTCACCATCTTATCTCCATCATAGTATTACCTCTTGCTCTGTAGGCCTTATTGATGGCTATTGTGAGGGAATGCATTATTTGAGGAACACTTTGACAATTCTGGCTATATTATAGAACATCTATTATGTAGTTTCCTAAGCTGGTCCATAGTTATCCTGTCATACAACATTTAAAAATCATTGCTTTACAGTTTAGTGAGTCATCATAATCAATGTTTTATGTTTTCTTTGCACATGAATTGCATGCCTACTCTGATCATAAAATCAAGGTAGACAAAGCATAGCCATTCATTTCATGTATTGAACCATTCCTCACTCATCTCACATTGCCCTGGCCCCCACTCCTTCTCCTGGCTGCCACCAACAAAATATAAGGGTTTAAGTGATCACGGCCTTAGTGCATGAGAAGACAGCTATAATGTGTTGTTTTTCCACTAGGCTATAAATATTGAAACAATAAATCTAATATGAAGGAAATCATCATTCTTATTTTCTCATATAGTCTAGATTAGACTGGTAGAGTTCAGATATAATGCCATACTTTAGTCAGAACAGAACTTAGGTGTTGTGAGTTTTATAGTTTGTCTGATTAGTAAGTGGAGAGTATTAAGGGATTTTTAGTATTTAATATACAGAATGAAAGTTGCTTGATTGCAAAGTTGTTCTATTAGTATCCTCAGATTCCTCACCTAGGGTTAAGGAATTTATCTGATATATGTATGTCACAGGAATATGAAGATTAGCATGAACATGAGACACTGAAATGCCTGGAACCACTTTCATTTAAATAATATTAGTCTTATTCTTTCTAATGATAACTTGAAAAAGGTCAATTAAAATCACAATAGCATTTATGAAAAATACTAATTTTGATGAACCATAATGTATGTATAAAGAGAAATAAAAATTTTCAAACCTACCCTTTATGTTCCAAATCTTGGTAACAGATAAAGATGTAGCATTTGTACTGATGTATGAAATATTGGGGCGAAATTGTACTTAAAATAGTTGAGGTTGACAAAGGTTAGAAAGGTGTGTGAGTGAATTTTTTATTATACATTATGGCTAGAGAGTATTTTATAACTTGAGAGTTACTAATAAAACGTTGATAATACAACAACAACAACACAATCAAAATTGAAATGTAATAATACTTTAAAATTGCGATGTCACTGTGAATTTGCATAAGTCACATATACCTGAGATCTGGAGTGGGACATTGGCCATCGAACTAAAGCAATTGGTGTTATTCAGGTACACACATTGAAGTGAGAGCTTGCAAAGCAAGCTTGGGTTCTGAGCTGTCGTTCAAAGTGATAGTGAAGGCAACAAATACATTGCAGAATACTCTCATATTTATATTTCTTTCTGGACTTCACAGTTACTTTTAAGTATAACACACACAACTGAAGCCATACATCCTAGTGAGGTGCCTAATGGGAGACTAAAATTAGAGACAGAGAATCTCCTTGCATCAGCTGATAATTGGGAAATCAACTTCCCCTGCTGAATCTGATCTGGCTGTGTATCTTCTTTATAAAATATTGATCCATCTAAAATAAACAAATAGAATATGTAGTTTCAAGTTTGCTTCAGTTATAAATTTCTAAAACTTTGGTGAATATAAAGAAAGTGTTTATTTCAATGTCTCTATTGATAGAATGTCTAGTAAATGTACTCACACGATCATGTCTGTTGAGAATTTCATACATATCTTTTCCTCTCCCTCTCTTCCACAACTTCTTCTCTGTTCCCTCATCACCTCTCAATTTTGAAACCTCTTGTTGTAATATATATATATATATATATATATGTGTGTGTGTGTATGTATATGTATATGTATATGTATATATATAATCTGAATTATATATATGTATATATATGTATATATGTATATATATATATATATTTGAACCCAGTTAGTGTTGCCCATATGTGCAGATGGTGAGAGCTGAGCACAAAAGATTGGAGGTCACCCTGAAGAAAACTGGTTCTCCCTCCTTCAGTCCCATTGTCCATTATCAGCACAAAACATGCTTTGTTGTCTCTACAATCAAATTATTGCTTAGTTTAAATTATGCTATCTTCAGTTCATAAATGGAAATGGCTTCTATTGATTTCTCAGAGTTCAGGTCACTCACTCATTCATACAATATTTAGATTGTACATTATAAAAGGACAAGAACTAATGATATTCAATATATAAATGTTCTAATAAACTATGCTAAAGATAATGCCAAAATTGAACAGCAATAAACAAAGAGATTTAGCAATCTATGAGGCCCAGTTGTTTGCTGTTTGTAAATCATTATCCTTCAAAATTCGAGATCAGTGATTCATATCAGCATATTCTATAAGTGTAAACTAAGTAGATTCTATACCACAGTTTAGTACAAAACATATTAAGTAAATATGTG
This sequence comes from Ellobius talpinus, assembly GCA_001685095.1. Classification (NCBI taxonomy): domain Eukaryota; kingdom Metazoa; phylum Chordata; class Mammalia; order Rodentia; family Cricetidae; genus Ellobius; species Ellobius talpinus. The sequence goes on along the minus strand of LOJH01006064.1, from coordinate 25,447 downwards.
CTAACATATAAATTTATAGCTAAGAGTAAATGTCTTTCTCCAAAGTATAATTTGACTCTACAAACTGCAGACTACAGTCATTGACATTTCTTCAGGTTTGTTTTTCAGGCATAATCATTTACATTTTTGACAAGAATATAATAAAAGTAAATCAGTTTTTCCTCAATGCTAGAGAGGGAGTATAGGGTCTACAATGGTCTACAATGAGTTACAATTTTAGCCCAAAAGGCAATCATGCTAAGCAGTAGATAGCAATATTTTATTCAAAAACAAACCTAAAAATACAAACCTAGTAATGTTCTTCTGCTGTTCACCCAACATCATTCCTAGACTTTAAGTATAAGTATATAAATCTGCATTTTCAACAATTATTTCTATTTGTACCTTTATTATAATTATGAATAATAAACATATATTAAGGATACGGGCCAGAGTGATGGCTCAGTCATCAAGAGTCTTAGGTGCTCTTTGAGAGTACCTGGGCTCGATTCCCAGTACCTAATGGTGATTCACAACTGTCTGTTACTTCAGGTCCAGAGGATCCAAACCCTCATCTGGGCTCTGCAGGGACAAGGCACATAACTGATACACAGGTAAATATGTAGGTAAAATACCCATAAATATAAGATAATAATTTAAAAAAATAAATAAAATTAACTGTATCTGATGCTATAGATAATTGATAAATATGGATTTGTTTAAAATGCTGAAAAAATATTTGATTAATAAATAAATAAAATAAGAAAACTGAAGTCTCAAGATGTTCTTAAATATTTAAATGATGTTACTACTGATTCCCAGGTATTTTTGAACTAAATATACACACATACACAGGAGAGAGAAAGAGAGATGGGGTACAACAAATGACAAGTGTCTATGACTTGGAAAGCTAACAATTTCCTCTGTATTTCCTCTGTGACATTTCTAGTCTAGAGTTTTATGAACTACATTTTAATAAGGGGAAAACAAGTTTTTCTTATTAGTAATAATTTAAAGTTATCTGCAGAGACTTAAATTTTGAAATTTGCATTCATCAGTTATTTTCACACTTTTCTATGCAAGGTTCATACATGATATGGGATAACTGATCAAATTATTATGTGAAGTATAAAAATTCTAAGAATTATTTTGTAAGTTGTATATCCTAAGCATTAACAAAAATGTGTATTTGTAATGCCAATCCCAGTTACCTGAGTTCAATCCCTTGCACCCACATTATAGATGAAAAGAAGGACTCTCACATGCAGACCTCTGCCTTCCACACAATGGCTAGGGTACACACTCTTCCTTTACCTCACAGATAAACAAATAAATATAACACAGAGAAGCAATTGCCATTGGAAAAAAAGACAAGGTAGTGCTTACTTATTCTTATGTCCAGTTCCACGTCTGACTAGATATCCTTAAACATGTCTCTGGGCATTGATACTGAAGTTTGAAGTACCATTTGGCTCTCTGACTTCTACATCTAAACCATGCCAACCCATAATATTTTCTGTGAAAGCTATTTCCTTTCTCTTCATAACTGTCAACATTCCTGTTGATGCCAAGCAAAGGAAATGATTTCTCACAGCTCCATTCATTTCAGATCACTCTTTGAAGATGGGTCATCTGTGCACCACCACATTCAAAGGCTTGACAATTGCTCAACCTAACACCAATATGAATGTAATAACAGTACTTAATATCTATCATTGTATTAATTTATACTCTTATATGTTAAAATTCTTGGCTAATATTTATCATTATAGAACGACCCAAAACAATATATGTATTTTCAGGATGAGATAAAGATAATATAACATTTTAAGTCTCTTCCTATTCAAGGTTATTGCTTTATGTAACTAGAATCTTTATGTATTCAACAAATTTCTTTTTGATAATTCATTTTGGTCAACATTACACAGATTAATCATAATTATTTGCCCTCATTATATTGGTGGCCATGGCAATAATTATGGGATTAATGTGACAACAATTATGATTAGCAACATAATGAGGACAAATAATTTGTAATTAAAGTAATGGCATCACTGTCTTTTCTTATTGGTTGCTCATGCTTACATGATTAGAACAGTTTTCAACATTTTTTGTGAAGTTACACTCAGTTAAATATATAACACGATATATGAATCCATTAGATGTGTAGACAGGAATTGCAAAATATAGGGTTGAACCTTATGCCTAATAGATAAGGGTGCACTCTCATTGGCTCCTTTGATGAATCCCTGTATTTGTCTAAGGATGTTGGGCTAATATATAAAACACTGGACTATGTTTTATAAAGGCCAAAATTTGTGTCTTATCCATTCCTATGCTACATATTCAAAAGACTATTATTTTAAAACTGAAGACTATAATTAAATTTAAGATGAAACAAAATTTTCTTCAATAATCCACTAAACATTTTGATCCATATTTCAAATGCATATATTATTGCATAAATTGTGATTATTTATAATGCACAGTAATGACTTATTCTTCTATTTCTCCAAGTTAGTAAGAGGTTATTTACTGCTTTGCCAATCATTCTCATACTCAATTTACATTGCAACTTTAATCAATGTTTCCAAAATTTTCATATGCATAATACAATCTTCCTGAAGTTATAAATCTTTACATTTTCAGATATATTTTATATCTAATCTAAAGATTTCTATTTAGATGATAGCATGAATTTAAAATTTTATTCCTATTTTATTTTCTACCTATCAAAATCCTCCTAGATTCAAGGATCATCTCAATAAAAATATTGTCTGATTAGCATATAATTAATTTTCAACATACTTCCTTGGGGTCTTAATTTTAGATAAACTTATCAAGCAATGGTTCAAGGAGTATATGGATTAATGCAGAGTGTAGCTATTCAGTCAACTGTAGACAAGATGGAGTTGATAGGTGAAATGAGTTGGGATCTTTCTTGGCCCTCATTACAGCTGAGTCAAGAAATGGTCTGGAGGTCAATACCAGAAGCAGTGGTCCAGAATTTCTGAAATGATGTGACTTCAGAATAGTGGTGTTCAGTGACCTAGACTGAAGTGTTCTGCTGACAAAAATTGAATATCGTGCTTTCTTCCAATAAATGAAAACATTATAGTTTCAAAGCACATATATACATATATAAGTAGATATGTATATATGCTAGTACACATAATTATATATGCATGTATATACATATGTGTGTATCTACACATATATACAGTTATATATATATATATATATGTATGTATATATATACTGAACTTTCCACACTTTTCTCAAAGATACTCTGTAAGACTTTGAAACTATAATGCTTACATGTATTGTAATATATTACTGCTTTCCTTAGCACTTTATTTCTTAGAATTTGTCATTGCTTGTCTACCTTAAAATGCCTCATGATGAATGACAGTAGAATCCCATATTCTTTACCATTCTCTGAAAACCTTTTTCTATAACAGGATAGAGTAGGCTTTAGGCTTTGTGGTTCATGGTTCATGTGGTTTCTCTTAGAATCACTCAGATCCACCATGGATATTAATGCAAATGATCCTAACTGAATTCCAGTGTAGTTTGAGTTATAAACATAGTACACTAATCACATATCAAGGATTTTCTTTTAAATTAGGTTCCAATTATGTAAACTATTAAAAATTATTCTTAGCTTAAAGAGCATCTGAGAACAATCAACAACCAAACTGAAACTATGGCCTGTAGGACTGATTTTCAAATGTGTGATATGATTGCTGTCATTGACAATCATTTATGAGACTGTCAGAAATCCTGAGATTTTTGACTGCCTATCATAGCATCACTACTCTGTAAGTTTGGGATGGATTGGGGGAACCTTGATACAATTTTAAGTAGAAATCATAGTATAATACTATTTATTTTTCTATTTAATTTGTATGTAGGAATGGATAGTTGTTGAGGGCCAGACTAGTCTAGAACCTTCCCAAAGGCCCTAATGCTTGGAGAAGGAATTTTGTTCCTCGCATGAAAACAACTCCATGCTTGGCAAGGGTTGTCATCAATGTCCTGGGCCCAGGGCCTTGTGGAAGCTGCTGTTTTTCATGTCCTGAGAGTCCCTACCCCCTAAAGGGATATGGTTATCAGTTGCAGAGGACTAGGTCTGTGGTACACTTGATGTAACCTTTGTTCTCTTTGTGCAACATTGCCTAATTAGCTTCATGCTGACATTGACCCATTGTATGCTAACTTTCCTTTGACTCTACCATTTTTTCCTTGTGAACAGTATAGAAGATGCAGCTATTCTTAATAATGTTGCCAGACATAATATGGAGTTTGTGCAACATCCTCTGATCTCAAAATTCCATATAATATTTATTTGTTGACCCTATGAGCTTTCCTCTCTGGTACCTCTCACTAAACTTGGACCGGCTCATTCATATAAGAGCTATATTTCTGAAAGACCACCAGAATCCTAATAGAAAGAAATCATAATGTAATTCAAAAGTAAGAGCCAGCTCTCCACCCATGTTCTCCTGAAGTAAAAAAAAGTGAGGCTATAGAGCAATTTGTAATTCAGGGGTCAATATGGTACCCATAGCTTCTCTAGAGAGAAGATGAGTCATAATTAGGAACAGTCCACAAATAATAAAAGGTAAATGATCACTTGATATAGGCATAGATAATTAAGGAAGAAGGTAATAGACTAGGGAACTGTGGGCTTGTTCAGAATAACAGTAATTATTAATAAGAAGAATGTGCATTAGGAGTTAGAGTGCCATCGATTGAAGAAGTTAAGGTCATCTCAGCACCTGCTCTAAAACAGTAGCATGACATCATCAGATGCATGACCAGGCAGAACAGCTTTGTAACAAAGCTCGAATTTGCTAAGCAGCTATACTAATGGGTAAGTAGGAGGTTCATTGCATTAGTTTATGAGCACCAAAAAAGTTATATTTTCATCATTTTCAAATGATGAATTTATTTCAGAGAAAAAAAAACTGACAGTGTCTTGTTTTGATAGTTAAGTTTTTTGAATTTATAGAACCAACGCATTCTATGTTTCTGTCAAATGAATTCAAGTCTAACATCTGGAAAGAAAAATGCATTCTACTAAATCTACCAAGTTAACCAGCCCCTTGTTTACAGGGCCAAGACAGAGCCACTTTAAAGCGGGGAGTGCAATGACTTGCAGTGTGAAATTAGGCAGAATTAATGTGCCAAGGTACTCCTCTAGTCCAGCATTCAAGCTGCAATGCGAAATAGAGTATGAGGCAGAGATGCTAGAAAGCTGGGTCAGCAGTTTCAGACCGTGTACTGCTCTGCCAGATACGACAGTTGAGACCCTCTCGTCCACGAAAGAACCTCGTGAGTATCTGAAACACCAGCTCAGGGAGTCTGAGGTCCTCCACAGATGTACACACTCATATACCCATATCCTCATCTCCAGCACCCACAAACACACATATATTGAAAAAAATATATTTGAGGCAAAGGAATAGAAGGTCTTGATATTTTTATTCATATGTATGGTGTTACTATTCAATAACAGTCACCCCTATTTCCAAATGTCCCCTTTTGCGTGAATGTTCCTGTAGTTAATCTCAAAGCAGATTGACGGGGTCCATATGTAAGGGTCCAGTCTACCTTGTCTAAAGGTCAGAGAGTAGGAACTTCTACTCCTTCAGGGTTATTGCCAACAGTTCAAATAACAGATCAGAGAGTTATGGTCTTTCAAGTTATTGGCAACAGATGTGACTAGTATCCATACCTGGTATTTTAGGTATTAAGGATCTGTTTCGACCTCAAACAAAAATCTAAGGATCCAACTAGTTTCGTATTCCCTATGGATTCCACAGAGGGAGTGTTTTGCCTACAGAATGTTTTGGGTTAGGATGTGAGTGTTAATTGTCTTGTTCTGGCAACAGAATGTTTAACTAAGAATGTAGTCCATAATCCTTCAACTAGTCTGTTCATGTTTTGCATCATGTGAATGCAGTTTTCTTTTTCTGTTTCTTTCTTTTTTTTTATCTTATTCCTACCTTTTGGGCTGGGGTATTTAAGTAAATGGAAATTAAGTGTGGGTGACTTCCAGTATTCACTGGATGTTCCTCCCGATACCATCCTTCTTATTTCTCCTATATCTATTCTCCTTTTGCCTCATAATTCTAATTCTCATGTTCCTACCCTGTGACTTGCGAACCTGCCGCGGCTAGGAGCACAGCAGAGGTTGCCCCGAAAAGGGGGCATACGACAATAGATGATTTGAGATATAGTTGAGAACAAGTTAGATATCTGCCTATTTTACTAATACAATTGTGGAAAGAGTATGGTACTGCTAAACTCCAAGAGAGCACAGCCTCTGTGTTACGTATGTAGTTACTTTGCTAAAGAGTAACTGACACAGTATTATATTTACTGTGAATAAAGGGAAATATCTCACAGATTAAAAAAGAAAAGAACAATGTAGAAAAACAGTTTTTAATCTTTCAAATACTTAAAAC
>LOJH01006064.1:5935-18854 GCA_001685095.1 Ellobius talpinus | reverse complement strand
CTTCAAAGCATCAGTTATTTCTTAATAGGGAGTGTATGCATGTGATAGACAGCTTGGGAGAGCATTTTCATGGCTCTCTTCCCAGTGGACTCCAAGCTCTCTCCCTGATAGAGGCTAAAATGCAAAATAGCATTTTGTTGTCATATTCAGCTTCAGGCAATTTGACCTAAGTCTTACATAAAGATGGAGGGAAAAAATCGAGCCATTGAACTTAAGGTAATATTTCACCTTTGAGGCCACAACAGCAATTAGCACCTCTATTATTATGTTAAAATAGCCTAAAGAGACCACCTCCAAAAAATGCAATCTGCAAATAGAACCTTTCTGTGCAATCTCCTGTGTTTTACACAGAAAGTAATTGAGATATAAGGGAGAGTAATATCACAGTGCCATACTGCCTAATTTATTTTTAAAGGGCGCCTGGCCGAACAATTATCCTTGAGAACAAAAATAAATAGTTCTTCCACAGAAATTTCCTCATAGTGCCATATGCTTAGACCTAGGGAGACATTTGAGGAAAGTTAATTCTTACTGACACTGAAATATTTTCAGTGATGATCAAAAAATATGTAACTGGGAACTGGTATTGTGTAAGACATATTAGCTATACTTCCCCAAATTACTCTGCTTTGGTCATGCAATTTCCAGTCTGCCACCGGCATTAAAGTTTCTTCAAACTGAATTGGTTTAAGAAATGGAAAATTCAAATTTGAGAGAGAAGAATGAGTTGCAGTTTAGTGGCAGATGTAAATTCAAAAGCAGACAAACAGGAGAGGTCTTAATGAAGACACTTGACAAGTTGGGAAGTTTGTTGAGGGACTTTGCACTCTCCAGTGCAGGAGTGCTACAGAAGAAACCCAATAACACCACAACAGAAAAGTAAGGTTTCCTTCCCAGGCCAAACTGCTAGTTGTCTCCCAGGTGTCCACAATCTGAAGGCGAAGAATGGTGTGAGTGAGCATGTCAAATCAAATTAACTGCGATCTGCATCACAGGCACGCTAGCATATCAGTACAACCCTGAGGGGAACAATCAGAACTGCCTTCATTCACAAGACTGGCGTCCATGCCACCCTTACACCCCTCCATCTGCCCATAGGAAAAGAATTGTTTGTGAGTAATAAGAGTATCAGGGTACTATCGTGTAGAAGGTCATTTTTCTTCTCTTGCTGTGCCTACTCCATGAAATAGGCTTCATGTTTTAATTTGGCCTTCAGAGTTTTTCTTTTTCTTTTTTTTTCTTTTTTGTGGGAACCATGTGGTGAAGGAGAGAATAGTTGTCCCCTGACCTTATCGTAATTGTCATGGTATAGTCTGTACCCCCAAAGCAAATGTGTATTTTTTAAAGTAGAGTCTTACCTGACTTAGGAAACTTTTTTCTTCACCTTTCCATGATGCACATACAAGAAACAGAGGGAGTAAGGGAAGCTAAGGATGCAGTCTAGATATTTTGTTAGAAACTTATTTCTATAATTTAGAAAATCCCTCTTTCACTTCCTATACTGCTTGAATTTCTCATTAAAGATCTATTTCACTTGAAAGATCCATTTTTTATCACTTAAATGAAGCCAGAAGAAAGGATTTCACACATTAGGTGAAAAAAAGAGTTTCATCCATTTGTGTAGATCAGGGGTCAGATGAGTCAGCTTTGATGTTAGTGACTATGATTTAGTTTTGGGATCCCATTGATCTACCCCTTCATTACATTCTGATAGTTTTAATGAACTTGGTGTTGTAGGTTGGACATGATCTGTCCCTAAGACTTCATGTACTGGAGGTGTTCTCTTGGATGTGGTCTGGAGGTACCTGTAAGAGCTGGAATAAAGTGTTTCAGTCACTGTGGATGCAGTACCTACAATGATTAATTTACTCTTTCCCAAAATTCAGAATTTCTCTTGAGGGCAAGTTTCAACAAAAACCTGAGTTTGCCCCTCAAATCTCCCATGTGGCTTCTTGTCTGGAGATGTGATCAGTCACTTTTGTCATCTTATATCCTTTGCCTGGAAGTTCTCAGAAAGATCTGAGTTGATGTTCTTGACCTTTGAAAACTGAGTTAAAAAAACTTATAAGGCTTATTATATTTGTAGTATTGTGCAGTTAATAAAAGAAAATGGACTAAGCTACAATATTTTTTCAAGGGGAAATTCAAGAAGTTCAGTGCATGAATAATATATTAGACATTTTCATTCTAAGACAAAATATCTGACAGAACAAATTAAAAGGAAGAAAGATTTATTTGCTCATAGTATCAGATGTCACATTTCATATTCTTTGAATTGGCCTATAGATCTAGAGACCAGATGTCATGGTAATGGTAGTGGATGGCATAGGATAATGACCTCATGGTAAGCAGGAAGTAGAGAAATAGAAAGGGATGTTGTAAGGCTTGATCTTCAAATATACATGTATAACAACCTATGTTTTTCAGCTAAAGTCAGCCTCCAAAAGCTTCCAGCCTATTCAAATAACATCACCAGTCTGGGACCACACAATGAATATATAAACCTGTGTTAGGATATTCTACATTCAAACCATAACAGACAAATAAGAATAGTATATATTTACAACTAAATCTGAATAGTCCACTTAATACTTTTAAAAGATGAATTGTCAACTTTTTACAATGTAGAATCAAATGTGAAATGTTTAAGTATATATTTTTCTAATATAATCTGAGGCACTGATATTTGTAACACTGTTTCTGTAATTAATATTGATAACCAAAAAAATGAAAGAACTTTATAAACATTGAAAATATAGTCTTTTTGTAATTTGGATGTCCTAAGAATTTTCTGGTATGCTAGTACTATGTTGGTCTAGTATTATATTTAAAACAGACAGAGAAAATAATTTTTTTGAAAATAAAATAAATGTTAGACTTAAGATAGACATGTTTAATGCACCTTTATTCCTACAACTCGACATGCTGAGGCCTGAGGAATTTGATTTTGGGGCCATTTTGGGCTATATAAGGTTCAGGCAAAACTATGACACATTGAAAGAAGGAAAAAATATGACACTATTCAAAGGAAAGAAAGGAAGAAAAGAAAGTAAGAGAGAAAGAGATAAAGAAAGAGGGGGAGAAAGAGAGAGAAGGAAGGACGGAGAGAGGGAGAAAGGAAGGAAGGAAGGAAAGAGGAAGGAAGGAAGTAAAAAAAGTCAAAACAAAAGTACCCAAGAAGAAATTGCTCTGAGTTTCATTTTATTGGGTTAGAGTAAAGAAAGAAAATTGCCCTCAAAAACATCATCAAAATGAAAATAGTTTTCCCATATTGAAAATAGACAATTTTTCAACCATATGGAAGAGATAAAGAAAATATATTTGATGCATGTGGGGAAAATTGGAAAGCTATATAAATCACTGAGATTTCTTAAAATGTGTTCTAGGGCTTATGTAAGGAATTCCTAGGCAGCCATTTCAGATGAGACAGTAAAGTACATTGCTTTTATTTGCTCTAGCCTCTCTTTTAGTTCTCAGGTTTTCTTTAAACTCCCAAGTCAATATACGAGGATTGTAAGAACTTTGTGCTTTGTTTCAATAGTCATTCGATGTGGCTTATTTTGATGAGTACTTATTAGTCATAGTTCATCTTTTGTATAATTAACATTAAACACATATAAAGAAAGCAACGATTCCTGCAAAGCATGAAACATATTTTTGTTATTGCTCTCTATGATTCATTTCAAACACAAAGAAATCTTCCATTTCACTGATATAAAAGAACATGAAATATATTAAACAACATGTTTGGAATCAGCAGTTTAATTAATATTTTCTAATGCTTTCTTGGCAAATAGTGATTAAGTAGTGCTCCATCATATTGCCACACTGATTAAAAATGTCCTTGCAGAGCCTCTAGCAAGTATATTCTTATGAATTTTTTATTTTTGTGCGTATGTGGGCATATGCATAATTGTATACCTATGTGGTAGACCTTATGCAGAGGCTTGAGGGACAAATCAGGTTTGAAGAACTCTGGCTGTGACTGGAGACATGGTCCAGGAATAGATCAGGAAAAACAGTAGATATAAAGAGTTCTATATCACTCTGAAGCTTCCATTTGTCTCACACCAGCTGAAACATCAGTGAAGATAGGAAAAGAAGAGGTAGCATTCAGGCATAGTCAGTAACCTGTCCTGGTTGTGCAGGCTTTCTCTCAAGTTTAGTGGGTTCCTTCTGAGTGACTCTTAAGGTTCACCTATTTTGCATATATACAACAACTGATTAGACCCTATAGAAGCTTATAAAAACCATAGGCTCAGTCTCTTGGCATTGGGTACCCTTTCTATACATCTCCCACTCTACCTCTAAAAATTTTTCTTATACATCAATAATTCTCATTTAAATCAAATAGCCAGTGGTGAAAAAGTATGCAACATTTCTTTAACTGGACATTATTAAGTGCCATCCTCTATTATCCCATGCCTCGTTCTCTGGTGTGGGACACATGTCTATATTCTGTTAATTATATTTTAAATAAACAGTGATTGGCCAGTAGCCAGCAGGAAGAACAGGCAGGACAAACAGACAGGAAGTAGAGGTAGGTCAATGAGAACAGGAGAATTCTGGGAAGAAGGATTCCTATTCCTCTGTAGTACTGACCCGACCACAGAAGAAGCAAGATGTGACTACCCTGCTGAAAAATGTACTGAGTCATGTGGCTAACACAGATAAGAATAATGGGCTAATATAAGCTATAAGAGTTAATAAGAAGACTGAGCTAATGGGCCAATTAGTTTATCATTAATGTAGACCTCTGTGTGATTCTTTGGGACTTAACAATTGTGGGAACTGGGCAGGACAGAAACCCCTACAACAATTCTCTTGAGGCAATATCTCTCAAAACACAGAAACTGAAGCTTATCTTTTTGATCTGAGGTGGTGAAGACAAAGTCTTAGGGATCCTTCCATCTTTGTCATATCTTCCTCACTCTCAAAGTCAGTTACAGAATATATCATTGAATACTGTTGTTTATATAGGAACCCCTTGGCAGACTGGGTTTTTGTTTTTTGTTTTTTGCTTTTTGCTGCTACCACTGGCATAACAAGAGACTATTTGCTGTATGTAATTGCTTTTTGTTACAATAGCTTTGTATTACACTTTGAGATCTGAAGACGATGCCTATACAACTCATTGAATATGGAGAAATCCAACGAGGGCCTACCCAAAGCCTTCACCTCCACAGACTGATGTTCATGGTATTGGAATGTACTCTGCACACTACCAAGGTAAAACTTAACAACAACCCATCTCCAAACTCTGATCTACAGTAGTGACGTACTTGCAATATATTCTGATACAATCATGACAGGGAGCTTCGGAGAAAATTAACCAATATCTGATATGATTTAGAGCATAGTCCATGAGATGGAATGCATACCCAGAGATGACTGGATTTACTAAAACCTGAGAGGTTAGATAGGCCAGGGACATAATGGAAAACCAAATAATACTGCTCTGCTAACTTAACAAAGCAATAGAATGGCTTCTAATGACCTTTACTATAACCATGCATTGGTGTGTTACTCAGCCATCAACAGAGAAACTTCCTTCTACAGCAAATGGGAAGAGATACAGAAGCCCTCTTAAGACAATGTGCAGAGAGTAACATAACTTGGGACACTAAGGCCATAACAGATGTTCCCATCAAATCCCTCCTCTCAGGTCTCAAGGAGGATTTCAGAAGAGGAGGCAGAAACAGTGTGAAGGCCAGAGGGGATGGAAGAAACCAAGGAACAAGGCCTCCTAAATATAGCATAACAGATAAGTGTATGAACTCAGGGACTGTGGCACTATGCAAATAACATGCATAGGTCTATACCAGATGGGATCCTATAGCTTAGAGGAAGTAGACACATATCCCTATCCCTAAACAAAAAGCTAGCTCCAATTAATAATCCCTTGCAAATGAAAATTTGCTTTCTTCCAAGGGAGTGTCACTGGGAAACAAATCACTCTTAAGTATAGACTCCATGCCCAGCAGCAGATTTCTAGCATAAAATGAACTATATGCCAATGTTGCAGGTACTTTGCTTAATAATGGTGTATCAGAGAACTTTATTTTACCCTTTCTATCCCTTTGTGTGTGTGTGTGTGTGTGTGTGTGTGTGTGTGTCCATCTGTTTGTCTCTTTATGTGTGTATTCTGACCACTGGTTAAGTGTTTATTTTTTAGTGGAGGTTGGGGTAATCCTAAATGTGGAAACATGTGTGTCTCTTCATCTATATTTCTCCTTCTTTTTCTTAGTCTCTTTTTATTCTTCTTTTTAATTAATTAATTTATTTGTTATTATCTTATTTTATTAATTTATTTTATTATTATTTCTTAGCTGTCTTTTTTTTCTATAACAGTGATGGAAAGTGTGTGAGTCCTGACAGCATGGTAGGTGAAGAGTATCTGGGAGGTGTTGTAGAAAAGAAAGAAAACAGTAATCAGAACATACTGTATAAACAAATCTATTTTCAATAAAAGAGAGAATAGATTTGAAAAAAGTCAACACCTCACAATGAGTTAAATACTTTCTATTCACGGTGTAAATTGTTATTTGTCTTATTTTAAAAGAAACACACAACAATATAAAAATGCAGAAGAAATAAACAAGAATATCAAAAGTAATGGCAAGTCTGAGAGTGAAATTAGATGTACTTGGAAAGTTCTTAGTGTTCTAGAGAAATCTTCTTGCTGAGTAATTCCTGAATCATGAGGAAGATTATTTACAAGTTTGTCTCAGTGAGTACATCATTAGCATATTTGAATTTCATTTACTTTAATTGAACAAGTCATTTTACTCTGTAAAACTGCTCATACCCACAATATGGAATAAAGTTCAGAAATCTTATCACTAATCCTTAATAATCCAGAATTACATTGGTCCTGAAGCTAAATAACTTTAGTATTTCACATTGTAATTAGATTATAACACTGAGTGGCAAAATAAATTGTCTTTTAATTTAGTATAATAATTAATCTAATATAAACTGTGGACTTTTCCAAATTTCACTTCAAACCAATACCCTTCAATTAAGAACACTGAGATATTAGAGGAATGCTTTGCTAAAATCTGCTAAGTAGCTTTTATGGATATAGAAAGTAATTTTTAAATTTTAAATGCATATTGAAAGAATTCCAGAAACCCTCCTATCCCTCACAGCCTCAGAGGAACATTGAAACACAGGTTGTGACTGCACAGAGAGGACCAAGAAAAGAAGTCGAAAGCAAAGGCTGTGACTTCACAGAGAAAACCAAGAAAGCAGACCAATACAGCAGGACAAGAGAGACCTCAGTGGCTTTCTAAGACACAGACAGTGACAGTACAGCACAGACCAAGAACAACTCCCAAAGACATTGAACAACAACTCTAAGAATTAGACCAGAAGGCGAAGACACTACCAGCACCAATTGGAGGAAGACATGGGTAGGCACCAATGCAAGAATTCATTCAACAACCTAAAGAGCAACATGGTAACTCCCGAACCCTGCAGTCATACAACAGGGAGACTTAAACATTCTAACCCAGAAAAAGCAGAAAAAATTTACCTTAAATGTAACTTTATGAAGATGATGGAGACCATTAAAAAGTAAATGAAAAATTCCCTTAGAAAGTGGAGGAAAAGACAAACAAAAAATTGAAAGAAATCAATAGATCTCGAAAAAAAACCCTCAAGAAAACCAAAAGAGGGCAATCAAACAGGTGAAGCAAGTAGTTAAAACAGTTCAAGACTTGAAAAATGAAATAGAGGCAATAAACAAAATACAAATAGAGGGAATTCTGGAGACAGAAAATCTGGGTAAATGAACGGCAACTACACATGCAAGCATAACCAACAAAATACAAGATTTGGAAGAAAGAATCGCAGATGATGAAGGTACTATAGAAGAAATAGAATCATTGGTCAAAGAAAATGTTAAATCCACCAAATGCTTACCATAAAACATCTAGGAAATCTGGAAGACCATGAAAAGACCAAACCTATGAAAAACAGGGAAGAACTCTAGATCAAAGGCACAGAAAATATATTCAACAAAGTCATAGAATAAAACTTTCCTAACCTAAAGAAGGATAAGGATGATATCCCTATATAGGTACAAGAAGCTTAGAGAACACCAGATAGACTGAACCAAAAAAAAATCCCCTCACCATGTAATAATCAAAATGCAAAGCATACAAAAAATATTAAGAGCTGCAAAGGAAAAAGACCAAGTAACATATAAAGGCAGACCTACCAGAATTTTACCTGACATCTCATTTGAAACCATAAAAGCCAGAAGGTCCTGGACAGTAAAATCAGAAATGGAAAAGGAGTCATAACAACAGACAAGGAGGAAATCCAGAGAATCATTGGGTCATACTACAAAAACCTGAACTCCACAAAAATTGAAAATTATAAAATTAAATGGCCACTTTTCTGGATAGGTACCACATACCAAAATTAAATTAGAAGAAGATGAGTATTTCAAATAGACCTATAACAAGCAAGGAAATAGATGCAGTTATCAAAAGCCTCCCAACCAAAAGAAGTCCAGGGCCTGATGGTTTCAGTGAGAAGTTCTATCAAAACAACAAAAAAGAGCTAATACCTATGCTCCTCAAATTGTCCCAAATAATAGAAGCATAAAAAACATTGCCAAACTCTTTTTATGAGGCTGCAGTTACCCTGATACTGAAACCACACAAAAACTCATCCAAAAAAGAGAATTACAGAACAATCTTCATTATGAATATTGATGCAAAAATACTCAATAAAATATGGGAAGAAGACATCAAAAAAATCATACACCAGGATCAAGTCAGCTTCATCTAGAGATGCAAGGATGATTCACCATACAAAATTCTATCAATGCAACCCACCATATAAATGAACTGAAAGAAAAAAAAGCATATGACCATCTCATTAGAGACTAAAATAGCATTCAACAAAATCCAATACCCCTTAATGATAAAGGTCTTAGAGAGATCAGGAATATAAGGAATGCATCTAAACATAATAAAAGCAATACCCAGCAAGCTGTTAGCGAACATCAAATTAAATGGAGAGAAACTCATAACAATTCCACTAAAATCAGGAATAAGGCAAGGCTGTCTATTCTCTCCATATCTATTCAAAATAGTTCTTGAAGTTCTGGCTAGAGCAATAAGACAACAAAAGGAAATTAAGGGGATATAAACTGGAATAGAACAAGTCAAGCTTTCTCTAGTTGTGGATGATATGTTAGTATACATAAGTGACCCCCAAAACTGTATTAAGGAAGTCCTACAGCTGGTAAACGCCTTCAGTAATGTGGCAGGGTACAAGATCAACTCAAAAAGACCAGCAACTCTCCTATACAAAAATGATAAAGAAGCTGAGAAAGAAATCAGAGAAACATAATTCTTCATAATAGCCACAAATAACATAAAAAATCTTGGGGTTAACACTAACCAAAGAAGTGAAAGACCTGTTCAACAAGAACTTTATGTCTTTGAATAAAGAAATTGTAGATGATACTAGAAAATGGAGAGAGCTTCCATGTTCTTGGACAGGTAGGATTAACATAAACAATAATAAAAATGGCAATCGTAACAAAAGCAATCTAGATTCAATGAAATCCCCATCAAAATCCCAATACAATTCTTCATAGAGCTTGAAAGAACAATATTCAACTTCATATAGAAAACAAAAAAAGCAGGATAGTCAAAGCAATCCTCTACAATAAAGGAACTTCTGGAGGCATAACCATCCCTGACATCAAGCTCTATTACAGAGCTACAGTAGTGAAAACAATCTGGTATTGATATAAAAACAGGCAGGTGGACCAATGGAATCAAATTAGAGACCCTGATATTAATCCACACACCTTTGAAAACCTGATTTTTGACAAAGACACTAACATTATACAATGAAAATAGAAGGTATCTTCAACAAATGGTGCTGGCATAACTGGATATTAACATGAAGATCAATACAAATTGATCTATATCTATCCCCATGCACATAATTCAAGTCCAATTGTATTAAAGACCTCAATATAAATCTGACCACACTAAACCTAATAGAAGAGAAAGTGGAAAGTAGCTTTCATTGCATGGGCACGGGAGACCACTTCTTAAATATAATTCCAGTAGAACAGGCACCGAGAGTAACAATAAACAAATGGGACCTCCTGAAACTGATAAGC
This sequence comes from Ellobius talpinus, assembly GCA_001685095.1. Lineage (NCBI taxonomy): Eukaryota > Metazoa > Chordata > Mammalia > Rodentia > Cricetidae > Ellobius > Ellobius talpinus. Next base: position 8,698 of record LOJH01006064.1, on the reverse strand, counting down.
TTCTGTAAAGCAAAGGGCACAGTCAATAAGACAAAAGGGCAGCCTACTAAATGAGAAATGATCTTCACCAACTCCACATCAGACAGAGGACTGATCTCCAAAATATATGAGGAAGTCAAGAAATTAATAATCAAAATACCAAATAATCTAATTAAAATTCGGGTACAGATCTAAATAGAGACTTAGCAGAAAAATCTAAAATAACCAAAAGATACTTAAAGAAATGTTCAACATCCTTAATCATCAGAGAAATGTAAATCAAAACGACTCTGAGATACCATCTTAAACCTGTCAGAGTGGTTAACATCAAAAATACTAATGATAGCTTATTTAAAGAGGCTGTGGAATAAGGGGAACACTCTTCTATTATTGGTGGGAATGCAAACTTGTACAGCCACTCTGGAAATCAATATGCTGTTTCTCAGAAAAAATAGGAATCAGCCTACTTCAGGACCCAGTAACACCATAACTCTTTGGCATATACCCAATGGATGCTCAAACTACAAGGATATTTGTTCTACCATGTTCATAGCAGCATTGTTCAAAATTACCAGAGCCTGGACACAACCTAGATGCCTTTCAGCTGAAGAATGGATAAAGAAAATGCGGTACATTTACACCATGGAGTACTACTCAGTGATAAAAATAATGTCTTGAAATTTGCAGGCAAATGGGTGGAACTAGAAAAAAACATTCTGAGTAGGTTAACCCAGACCCAGAAAGACAAACACAGCATGTGCTCCCTCATAGGTGGATACTACCTTTAAAACAAAGGATAAGGCACATACCGTCGATAACTAAGCTAAATAACAAGGAGAACCCTAAGAGAACCATATGTAGATCCCTCTGGGACGGGGAAATAGACAAGTTCTTCTGAGAAAATGGAGAGTGTGGTGGTGTGGGTAGAATGAAGGGCAAAAGGCGAAAAGTGGAGAGGGCAGGAGAACTTGAGGCAACAGGATAGTTACGACAGGAGAGGATGGAGACAGAAAGGAAGTTAAGAGATATCGTGATTGAGGAATCCATTATGGGCTTAGCAAGAAACCAGGCACTAGAGAAATTCCCAGGAACCCACAAGGATGACCTTAGCTAAGACCCTAAGCAATATTGGAGAGGGTGCCCAAAGGGGCCTTGCCCTGTAGTCAGATTGATGACTAGCTTAAATGTCACCATAGAACCTTCATCCATCAACTGATGGAAGCAGAGGCAGAGAGTCACAGCAGAGCACTGGACTGAGCTCCCAAAATCCAGTTAAAGAGTGGGAAGAGTGAGAATATGAGCAAAGAGGTCAAGACCATGATGGGTATACCCACTGAACAGCTTACCTGAGTTAATGGGAGCTCACCAACTCTGGCCAGACAGGGAAGGAATGAGCATAGGACCAAACTAGGCCCTCAAAATGTGAGTGACAGTGGTATGGCTAGGGCAGACTGTAGGGCTATTGGCAGTGACACCAGGATGTATCCTTACTGTTTGTACTGTTTTTTTGGAACCCATTCTCTTTGGAGGGATGCCTTGCTCAGCCTAGATATAGCAGGGAGGGCCTTTGTGCCTTACCCTCTCTTAGTAGTGGATGGAGGGTAGAGTTGGGTGGAAAGGTGGAGGGAACAGAAGGAGGGAAGGGAGTGGGAACTGGGATTGTTATATAAAATGAAAAAGATACTTTTTTAATAAAATAAAAAGAATCCCATATATATTTTCTAAAGTATTGCATAATCTTTAATGTTTTGCTTTCCAGTGTCAAACACATGTTAGAATTTTAAGAATAATACCAAGTTGTATACGCTGAATACTGACTTAACAGCGGTAATACTGCAGGTTTGTTTATCACTTTGACACAATGATATCTTACATAAATATCAGTTTGAGCTTTTGGATGAACAAAGTGTAATTCCAACATCCTGTAATCAACAAAAGTTGAATTCGCTATAGGAACACAGCTCAAGGCGTGTGATTAGAAGATGAGACATAGTGACAACTGCCTGGTACCTTACACTGGCCAGCACCATGATTGCCCTTTACTACTCGGCACATGTTTTAACGCATTCATAAAGATATAAAATAGTGTGTCTTTTATACATTGTGCAGTTGATCCACTGTTTGGAAATAAAGCTAAAACAAAGAAATAATAGAAGACTATTTGTCTTTAAAAAAGGCAGTTCTTGGTAATGCTTTCCCTTGAAGTCTTTATTTCAAACTTAACAGCTAAGTATATGAAGTTATAATTTGTGGATAGGGGATAGTACACAGGCTTTCAGTGAAATGCATCTTGGAGAATGAGGGGACTCCTTAGTCTCTTAGAGTTCTGACTGTAACACGCTTATTTCATTAACACCTAGTTTAYAAGCACCAACCATTCAAAATGTATCAGAAAAGATATAGAAAATAATTATAATTTAGATTCAAATCTTCATCTTTCAGTCACATCTTTTAACTCATCTTCCTTAAGAAGAAAACATTTAAAGAATTATTGAAGAGGATTTTTAAGGTATTTGAAAAATTCTAATATTTAAAGAGAACAGTGCCCAAATTTATGCTACAATTTTCTGGCAATTTTATTGTCATCACAGAGGTGCAATAAGGGTTATGTTGAACTGTTTGGTTTATAAGTGATGCGCTCAGTCTACAGACATTAGAAAGACTTTGCCACTGTGTCTCTTCTTATTGGAGATTTTGGGCATTTAGTTTGATTGAGACCTATCTATCTGCCTATCTATCTGCCTATCTATCTATCTATCATCTATCTATCTATCTATCTATCTA
>LOJH01006063.1:14872-41240 GCA_001685095.1 Ellobius talpinus | reverse complement strand
CTCCCTCCCACCTTACCAACTCTCTCCTTCCCTTCATTCTTTCCTTCTCTTTTGTTTTTTTGAGGCAGGGTCTCACGTAGCTCAGGGTGACCTCTAACTCACTTTGTAGAGTGGGGTGACCTTGAATCTTACCTCTGGCTCCCAAGTGCTGGGATTAAAGGCGTTTGCCACCCTCTCCTGCTTGTGTGGGTTTTACATTTCCGTTTGTGTTGCAGCCTGTAGGTCTGGTTGGTGTTGCCTTACCCAGCCCTCCTCTGCAGATGGAGAGTTAATTCACATAAATCCTGACAGCATGCCAATCTGTTGATTGGATTTCCATAGAAGATGAGTACACGAGTAACAGTGCTTAAATAAGGATGTGTACAATTGAAAAATAAACCCAGGTCTCTTAAGTAATTTCCATTTTGATGCCATGATTATTAAAAGATGTGCTTTCTAAGGATGTGGTCATGTTTATTTTTCATCTCCAAGATTTTTCTGAAGCTGCACTTGAATGTTAAAATTGTTCAAAATCAACTAAAAGAGAAGATACATAGGATGAGACATTTTACTGATTCTGGCACATCCCGGATAAGAAGTGCCGTTTAGAACTCTATCCATGAAGAGGACCATATTGTGTTTCTAGACTGATTGTGGAGCCCCTGGGAGCCATCCACCCACCCCTGCCATGTGCATTGCCTCTCACGTGTCCTCTGCAGGCATGCTGGCTGCCTCTGCTGCATGCGTCCCCTGTAGCCCACCACTCACTTCTGTGAAGACTCTGTGTGTGTGTGTGTGTGTGTGTGTGTGTGTGCCTCAGGCTCTCATCCTTGGCTAGCTCTGCAGTCTGCTTTACCACCAACATCGCTGGGCTCTGTCGTTTCTATCACCTCAGTCTGGCCTGCAGTTGCTTCTCCATTAGCCCTCCACTTCCTCCTTCTCCCGCTGTTAACCATGCCCTGTACTCTGGAAAACCCCACCAAGAGCTTTCAGGTCCTTCTCAGCCTCTCTCTTGAACCTCTGTGCGGAGCAGGGTTTCAGGCTGCGCTGTGTCCCGACAGCTGTATTTTGAGTGAAAATACAGAGACAGGCTGTGCTGGGTGGGTTTTTTGTTTTGTTGTGTTTTATGCTTTCATTGGATTAGCCCCGTAGGCAAACTGGTGCGGTATTTTCTTGATTAATGATTGATGTGGGAGGGCCCATCCTGCTGTGGTGGGTGCCACCCCCGGGCAGGTGGTTCTGGGTAGTACAACGAAACAGGCTGAGCAACCCATGGGGATCAAGTACGCATCATCCTTGGTGCTTTCTGTCTCCGTTTCCCCCTCCACGGGCCTGCTCTGCTTGCCTTTCTGCTTAGGTTTCCCTGATTGATGAACTATGAATAGGATGTGTAAGCCAATTAACCAGCCCCCTTTCCCCTGAGTTGTCTTTGGTCATGGTCACTATCATAGCACTAGAAAGCAAGTTAGTACACAGAATGGCTGTGTGTGTTGTTTGTATAAACAACCTTTACTTTCCCAGTGTGAACCATGAGGGCACAGACATAAGTGACTTACCCACTTAACTAACAAGTCCCACCAACGAACTTAACAGTGTAGGTCAGGATCACAGAGGAACGTGGGCATGACACAGCCATGTAGGAAACCCGCCTATGAACTTTTGAGCGCACCAGACCAGTGAAGCGTACAACTGTCTCACCCAAAAAGACACAGTACACTTTGGGACACAGTGACACCCGCTGACCATCAGGTGCCTGTGTTGTGGAATGGGATGGACAGGTGACAATTTCTCAACTGTCCCCAAGGTGTGTAGCTCAGCACAGGCCTCCCTTGTTTACCTCAGTCCACTGGGAATTGCCTTGCCTTCTCTGTCCTGAAGCTCATCTGCCTCTACTTAGTTTGCCATGAAGGGCTCTGTGAGCCTCCAACAACTTCCTGACTAGACTTGTGAATAGCTCTTCTACCCACCACAGGGATCTCTTTACGTCTCTGTTGGTTCCCGTCTCTGCCATTCTGCAACCTACATGTCATTGCGGGAAGTGGCCTATGTGATCTTTGAGTTAATATTAATAATTGACATTGAAATAAATAAAATACTGTGATTGCCAATGGTCACACTGTAGGGAGAAATTAGCATTACTCCGTGAATCATCACTGACAAAACCGGAAGCCTGTGTAGCTTGGGAGTTTGTTATTCAATAAATACGAATATTATGGAAAGGGACAAATGAGTCCACTGTGATCCGGATGTAAGGTGCGCCTAGCATCCTCTTTGTGCACTATTTGCTGTCCTGAGAGATCAGGTCCTGGCTTCCATGCTTGTAGGTTATATTGCCCTGTGACCAGAATGCCCTGTCCCTGTTTCCTCTGGTCCATGCTTCAGGACCGAGCCTCTGCAAAGCCGTTCACGTCATGGCCTCTCCACACCACCCTCCCTGAGTCGGGGTGACTTAATATCTTCCAGGGATATTATGGTGGCCTGTGGTCCCCGATTGTTTGGGATCAAGCCTGCCTGCTGAGTGTCACTCACAAGTCTCTTGCCCTCTGTGTTTCAGCTCTCACCTGTGTATAAAACTGTGTTTGTGTGCAAAGGTGGTGTTAGGATAAACCGAATTCAAGTGTGTTAATTGTTCATAAAAGTGCCTGCTCAAACATCCTATTATTATTTATATTTAAATGTATTAATACGTTTTACTAAGCAAAAATCTATTCTTATTCTACTCTAATTGTGTTTCGTGTTTTGGGTCCTGGGTATTAAACTCTGGCTTTCCTGCATGCCAAGCACTTTCTTTGCCAGTAAGCTACACCACTGCCCTCTTAGTTGTTTTCGATATCCTTTGAGAAAGGATCCTGCTATTTATCCTTGATAACCTGAAACTTGCTATATATATCAGGATGGCTTTAAACCTGGAAGCAATCCTCCTGCCTTAGCCTCTTGAGTGGTTGGCATGGATTACTTGGCTCTAGACTTTTTTTTTTGACCGTATCCTATATAACCCAATCTGACATTGAATGCACTGTGTAGCCAAAGCTGTCTTTGAACTCATGATGTTTAAGCGGGATTATAGGTAATGCCTGGCCTGACTGTAGAATTTCCACTAACAAATTTATAATTTTGACACAGTTCCCTTTAAAAGTCAGTGCATAGGTTGAATATAAATGTCATGTACATGCTCACATTATACCTGTGCTAATAAGTGAAGTGCTTAGCCATAAAGCACTTATATTGGAGTATGATATCATAAGGCTTAGAGACTAAAACCCACATTGTCCTTTTGTGTTTAACAGTGTCAATGTACTGCCGTACTTCCTTATTGTAATTTATCTGTTTGCAAGTTAATTAATGCCTTGCTGCACCTTACCTGTATTAATTCAGATGTTAGTGGTTCAGTTTCCAGGAGTTTGTCTATATTTGTATTCATTAATATGTGTGTACTATTTTTGAACTCTTAGACTTCATTTCTCCTTCCTGCCTACCTGCTATGTTCCCATTTTGCCCCTTGCCTGCCTACTGGGCTGGTGTTCAATCCCAGAGCCCTATGCATGCTGGGCATGCACTCTGCTGTTTTCTTTCTTTGTACATTTTTGGCTTATTATGTCAATCACAGTGACTGATCACATGTCTTCTGATCTGTTGACCTCACCCCTGCTAGAACATGAGCATGCTAGAGGAACAATGAGATCTAGACCAAGACTCGAAAAGTGGATGGAGTCAATCGAGTTAGCACACAATGGTGTGACCAGCCAGCATCCTCTGAGAGCTCATGTCCGTGGGGGCCCTGGTGACAGCTGAACTGTATGGAGTTGTTCTCGGAGAAGTGGTAGAGAGAAAGCCCAGTGTACTGGGTGATTATGGCAGCTGTGGCCAGAGCCTGCTCAAGTGCCCTGAATGAGGCCAGCCACAAATGGGGACAGCCCAGTGAATGATTCCTTTGTCACCAGGTGAAATTAAGTACTAGAAAGTATCCCTAACAAAGGGTGCTGCTTTGCCAGAGTGGACAGAGCGCTGTGGAGAGTGTTTGAAAGCTTTCGTTCAGTGGCTGAAGTTTCAGCTCAGTATAGATGTGCCAATATAGGATTGGTAGGGAAAGACGGGGGCTGCCTATTATAGCTGCAAATATGTAATAATCAATGTGTCGTTGGACCCTGGGTGGCTGTCTTAGACCTGTGTCCTAGGGGATTGCTGTCCTCACAGAGATGGAAGCAGCTTGGAGCTTGTGCTGCAGGGTGTCCTTATAGTTCTTACATATTATCTTGTAGCTATTCCTACCCACCTCTCTCTCTCTCTCTCTCTCTCTCCCCCCCTCCCCGTGTGTGTGTGCGCGCGCGCGCGCGCGCGCGCGCGCCCGCGAGCATGTGTGTTTATGCAGAACTCAATGTTGAGATGTCTTTCTCAGTCAATCACTACCTTATTTTTGAGACAGAGTCTCTGAACCTGGAACTTGCTGTTTCAGTTACATTGGCTGGCCCGTGAGCCCCAGGCATCTGGTTTCCCTTCCCCTCCATTGCTGGAACTGTGAATGCATGCCACTGCACTGTCTTTCTTCATCAGCGCTGGAGATCAGAACTCAGTTTCTCATTCTTGTGCAGCAGCACTTGGCTGACTAAGCCATCTCCGGTCCCTTTTCTATTTCCTCACTGGTTTGATGAGGAAAGTCTATACATGGTCACAGTTTTCCATTTTGTCATTACCTTTGGGCAAATATTATCTGCCATATTTAATTGATAGAATAAGAACATTTCATTTCTCTGAAAGTTTTTGGTGCTCTTCTAAAAAGTGGGCCCCAGACAACATTAGCACCTAATTTTACTAAAGAGTTCTGTCTATGATAGAATTTCACCCAGCGTTTCTTACGGCTGTGCAGCTTTTGTCTTTAGAAAGTTATTGAACATTAACAAGATCAGCATGTATGGTTTATCTGTGGCAGGTGGAAGAATGACTCCACTGATTCATTACTGAGGACTTGGCCAGTGTTATTCCTCCCTCAGTGGCCCCCTAAAGGTAATATTGTATTTTGATGGAATTTACATATTTCATGAATGAAAAGAAGCCTGTGGGATTCACTTCTTGTGAGTCCCCTCCTTTGCCACATTATCGTTTTCTTACCACTGAAAACTAGAAGACCCCGGCAAACTGAAGGGGAGCATGAACCAGTTGTCACTGGTGCCGTGGGCTCATTCAGTAAGACAGCTGCTGATGCAGGTATGTGTCTGTGGTTGAAGCTTTGAGCTTGAATCCCAGCCTTACTCAGTGCCATCTCGGCCCAGGTCTTTGCCTTGTTAAACTTCAATGATCTTGTAATTGGGTGTTTTCTAAAGATTAAAGAGTTAATGAGTAGAGAACAAAGCCTTGTATGAGCAAGGTAAATCGTGGAGAGGTTTTGTTTTTTGGACAATTTTATGTAGCTCAGGCTGGCTTCAAACTCTCCACATAGCTGAGGATGTCTTTGAATTCCTGATCCTCTTGCTTTACTTCCCCAGTACTGGTATTCCAGGCATGGATCACTGTGCCCAGTGTTGTGTGGTACAACTTTGTTCATGCTAAGCCAGCACTCTCCTATACAGCAGCCTGAGAGTGATGATTTAACTAACATAGAACTGAATATAGATGCCAGCCTCCGGGCTCCGGGCTCGTCCTACCTGTCAAACCCTAACTGTCAATGCCATTGTCCAGTTGGTCTTCATTATTGTTCCCACCTTACAGACACATGGCTCTTATTTTCAAGATTGCTTTCTCTTTAGTCCTGCCATAGTCAGACAATTTCAAACCTTCCCTTCCGTTTTTCGTGGGGTCTTGCTATGTAGCCCAGGCTGACCTTTAACTTGTGATTTCCCAGTAGCGATACCTCAGCATGCTGACTCAGATTATTTTCAATGTAGGTAGGACAAATATAGGATATTCACCGTCTGCTGACTTTCAGCTTGTCAGGATTTATAGACTAGGAGTCACCTGATTAGAATGTACTATTTTGGGCTATATGCCAATAACATGGGCATCTCTTGGTTAGGGTTAATTCTTAAAGAAGCCAAAGACTTGTAGGCCAGTTAGTGCATCAGACTGACAGTGTGTCTTTGAAATATCACTATTGACCACAGAAACATTGGTCACAATAGTCAAGGGACTGGATGGATCCTCTGAAGACCTACGACCACCCACACTGTAAGGAGAGAATGATTACCTATCTGCATTGTCAGACAGTGTTGGGGGTGTGTCGCCAGTAGAGCCAACCTCCAAAATGAGTCCTGCGGAGATCACCAATCTGAGTTCCGTCGTCAGAATCCACTTGGTGGAAGGAGAGAACCAACTGCTGCAAGTTATCCTCCGACCTCTGCGGTGTGTGCTTGTGCACACATACAAGTACAAATCACTAACTGTAAAACTAAACATTAAAAAGAATGTGGGTAAGTGTTGCTAAGTGACAGAACCTCAGAGTTTCGGAAAATCTTAGATACCTGAATTCTGATTTGGGGCTTAGATGCTTCACTGACAAAAGATAAGGGGGTGGGATTCAGAGGGACTTGAGAATGGCAGTTCTCAAATGAATTTAGAATTGAAAAACACCTCTGTAGAAGATGGAAGCCTGGTCCCCGGAGCCCTTGTTAACAGCAGCAGATGTGTGCACACTGTTGCTAAGTGCTGCTGTGAACGTTCTGCTCCTTGTTTGACAAAATCTTGATGCCTCTTGTTCTGCCGTCATTGCCATGTTGCAGAGGGGCAAACCAAGGAGCAGAGTTGTTAGATATTTGATACAGCTACTTAAGTAGCTGAGCTGTAGTTTAAATTGAGGTCATCTGCTTCCAGAAAGATCTGAGACTTGCGGAAGATGAGTAAAGGTGATATTAATAGAAATCAATATTTATTGTTATCGATAAATATATATTTATATGACTTAATATATTAATATCACCTTTACTCATCATATATATGTGTGTATATATGTGTATAAATATAAATAAACATATATGGAAGTTTTCAGAGTTTGGTGTTGTGTCAAACACTTGGAATCCCATGATTCTAGAGGCTAAAGCAGAAAGATGCTAAGTTCAAAGCCAGCCTTTGATGTGGAGATACTATCTCAAAATGCAAAGCAAGCAAACCAAACCAAAACAAAGCAAAAAGAACAACAAAAAGGAAAAACAACCCACTAAACCAAAGAAATTAGCAGAAATACCTACTATGTTAAAAATAAGTATTTGAGAAGTAATAAAGATTTAGTTTTACCAAATGAATTTATTTTTCAAAAAGGTCTTGCTATGTAGCCCAGGATGGCCTCAAATGACAGAATTCTTGTGTGTTATCACACCCAGTTTTTTTTATTAGTGCTAGGGTTCAAACCCAGGGCTTCATACTTGCCTGGGCAGCAGTCTAGCCAGTGAACTATACTCCCTACTCCTAATTTAGGGATCTTAATAGGATTTCAGGGACCTGAGAATACTTTGGGCATAAGGCTATAGGTTCAGCTTAGTGGAAGAACACTGGCCTGCAAACATGAGGACCTGGGTTTAGTCCCCAATACCACAAAAGCAAACAAAAAGAACATTTGGGATATTGATTGTTTGGCCATTACCATGATCTCTAAGGAAGGACAGAGGGATGTTAATCCTGGGGAAGTGGAAGATGAAAGACCATGATCTTGCTGGGGAAGAGACTGGGAAGCCTTGCCCCCCAACCCCAAGCATGCCTTTCTTTCTTTCTTACACACTTCAAGCTTACCCCTTAGAAACCTGTAGGGTTCTGCAGGTTTCCTTATTAGCTAGTGAGTGGCCCATGCTTGAAAGACTTCCATATTTACTGACCAAAGTTGTAGTTCCTTCTGAGGAAGCAATTTGTATCTATAAGAAACTGGACCAGACACTTGTCTGGCTGTTCAATTTTCCATTTGGGATAAGGTCATTTAAATCTCATTTCCATAAGGAGAAAGTCAAGTTCAGAGAGACTGGAACTACTCTCCCAAGACCACCTAGCTGTCAGGTGACTTAAGCAAGCCAGCTGCTCCCCTGTCTCTGTTCTTTTCTGATTCTCCTGCAGGTTGGGAGTGGGGCCTCGCATTCAGATCCAGCTCTGCGGCTGCTCCCGTAACTCCCAGTATTTTACTACTGAAGATACGAGCTGAGCAAACCGTGAGGACTAAATACATGTTCTTTCTCCTTTCTAGTTGGGCTTGAAGCCTTTCTTTAATCTATGTAGTTAAAAAAATACTTTTGATTGTTTTGAGACAATCTCACTGTGTGATTCAGGCAGGCCTTGAACTCAGGATCTCCTTGCTGTAGCCTTCTGAGTGCTGCACTTAGAGGCATGCACCATCATGGCCAAGGGGTTTCCCTTGTGGCTCTGTGACTTTATAAGGGCATTCCTTAGAGTTCTTTAGCTGTAAAGATGATGGTCTAAGGCACAGGAAAGAGTCAGGGAATTGCAGAGCCATTTCCAGCTCTAAAAATTTGGATTCTATTCTTTTGAAAAAGATGCTCCTAACTTTCTTGGTGTCCCAGCTGTGAGAGCAGTTTCTGTTGCTGTGGCAACCACACTCCAGTAGTCCTATCAGGAAATATGATGTGTCTGTCTAATCTTGCTTTTCAGTCTTGAAATGAGGACACAGTTTCCTTCCAAAAGTCCTGTGAAGTATATGGCCTGTAACAATCCTCATTCTGATGGTTAGGATCTGCAGCAGAGTGTATCTTGGGAGAGATTTCTTCAACTCTGACATCACCCATTTTCTACGTGTACCCATACAGCTGAACATGGCTTGAGAAAAGCACTCATTATTTTTAAAAGGGTCTCACATTATATAGGATGGCCTCCAAACCCCTTCTGCAGCTGAAGAGGACCTTGAACAACTAATTCCTCATCCTTCTGCCTTTACCTCCCCGGCAGCAGACCATAGCCATAGGCCGCCATGCCCAGCTTCCTCCTGCCACATTGATTGTTGCCCTCTTGACACTGGGCACGCAGTACCGAGCAGACCCGAGATGCTGCCTGTCAATCGTACCGCCCCTTGCCTGTCCAATCTCTTTGACAACTGTGTCTGCGTTGTACTTGTTTTGCAGATGTCCACAGGCTTCTTTCTTTCAGTTGGTTCCTTTTTCATCAAGAAGCAAAGAAAATCAGAAGATGGCTTCTGTCCTCCGCAGCTGCCCATGTAGCCATTCCCTAGCACCCACTCCGTCTCTCTCTGCTCATCCTCCTTATTCCACCCTGGGTGCTCACCTCTCTTAGCGCTACCCTCCAGTCTGTCTCCACCCCTGTCTGTTTCCTCAAGGACACTGACACGTACAAGCTTCCTGCCCTCTCCTCTGTCATCAGTTTTGACTGAAGTCCTTCTGGCACACGTTACTATTTCCCTTCATTCAATAAAAGCTTCTTCTCTAGATTCTGATTTCCTCCTGCCTCTGGCCTGTTTCTTTTTATCCCTTACAGCCATAGACGTTTTCACCCTCTTCAAATGGACCATTTGAGCAGCTTGACCGTGTTCACTGTCTGGTGTCTCCTTTTCCATGCTCTCCTGAGCACGGCACTGAGGTTCAGACCCTGCACACACTCCCCTCCCTCTGCCTTAGTCAGGACTCCAGGAGTGTTTCTTTGCTGAAGCCCCTGGTCTGGTCAGGTCCCTGTCTGCTCTTACTCTGAATTCACTGAAGTTCATTTTCTCCTCCATAATCGCTCTTCCCTGGGCTCTCTGAACAATATCCCTGGCTGTTCTTTTCCCATAGGCTGCTCTTTAGCCTCCTTTTCTGGTTCCTCATCTGTTTAGCCTCTAAATGGAGTGCCTCTGGCTGCAGGGTCCATGAACTTATCTACAGTTACACTTGTCTATAGAAACATGTCTACAGGATGGGGTTTCTATCTGCAGACCCCACCTCATCACAGGCTCCTTTATCCAGTCACTAACTGGGCCTCCAGTGGGTCCTTCAATCGTAGTGGGTGTTTCAGATATAGCTTGTCCAGGAGGGAAGCCAGTCTCTGCAAATGCCCAGGATGATCCTGCTTTGGCTGGCATCCCACACTGTCCCTTTAGAGAATATTGTCACAGTCTTGATGTGTTGTTCTCATACACCCTTCCAGCAGATACTTTAGAGTCTCTTTAGAGTCCATCCAGTTTCTCCACCTGTACCGCTGTCACCCAGACCATACTTCATTCATTTATCTGTGCACTAATGATGTATCTTTGTAGCTGGCCTTTCCATTGCCTGTTTGATCTTCCTCAGTCATCAGATGGACATAGATTGTAGCCGGCACCTCCTATCTCACCCATTGTAAAAGCCGATGTTATTACGTGACCTGCAAGGATAGCATGCGGTTTACCCTCTGTCATTTGGACACTTCTTGCACATTCCCCTGCCTCCCCATTTGCAGGGCTGCTGTGACCTCAGAGCTTTCCCATTGGCTCTCCTCTCTGCCTAGCATCTCCTGCCATTTCCTGCTGGACAGATCCAGGTAGCTCCCTCATTTCCTTCAGGCCTTTCCTCAGCTATCTCTTTAAGAACTGTTTTTGTGCGTGTCTCTGTGTGCATATGGTATATGTCTGTGTGCAGGTACATGTGTGCCGTGGCCCTCAAGTAGAGGTCAGAGACCCTGTTTGGAGGGTTTTTTCCTTCCTTCCATGGTGGGTTCTGGGGCTTAAAGGTTGTCAGACTTGCATGGCAAGTGCCCTTCCCCTCTGAGCTGTTGGCTAGCCCTCGAACGTTCCCTTTCAGTGAGGGCTTTCTCACTACCCCTCTGATGTCCATCATCCTCTTTCTATTCATCTAAGAGGGTGTCCCTTAGTGTTTGCCCCAGCCTAGCAGTGTGTATTCTATTTATCTCATTCCTTCTCTCCTTGCCCACTGGACTACTCTACAAGGCCGGGGACCTCTGTTTAGCCCAGAACCCATTCCCAGGCTATAAATCTGGACATTATTTTGCCTTAAATTCCTTGTAAATCTGCCAGAAAGCATTTCTAAAGCTCCTTGTCAATCACAAGTTTTCTCCTAAACTGTTTTTACTCTCTGTCTGATTGAAGACCATACTTCCAGGGTTGTCAGCATGAGACAGGGAGTTTTCTCCACGCTTCCTGCTGTGTGGTTTCAGCAAGAGCGTTCACAGGGAAGCTCTTTTCGGGACTGTGTTGGCTTATTGCCTTATCAAAAAAAAACAATGAATCAAGGGGCCACCTGGGAATGTGATGATGCCAGGAGGTTGTGATTTCTTTATTTAGGCCATAGAGTCCCTTCTGAAGCTATGAATCTGTCTGTGGTGCAGTTGGCCACTGCTTTTGTATTCTTTGCTTCAGTTCCACCTCTCCTGTTTGGGCAGTGAAGTCTGCAGCGCTCCAAAAGTGAGCTCATTTAGATTCTACAGAGAAAAACCATGGAGTGTTTGACAATTTACCTAATCCAAGCCAAACTAATCATATTGTCTAAATGTAGCTGTTCAATATTTTACTAAAAGTCCTTTGATTTCATTTTTCATTAGTTATAACACCTTCATTAACAGGCAAGGGACAGAGCCTTGATTTTGACCAGTTTTTCAGGTAGTCTAGACTGACCTAGAACTCCTCATAGAGCCTAGGCTATCCTCAACCATGTGGCAGTCCTATTGCCTCAGCCTCCGAATGCTAGGATCACAAGGATTCTCTACTACACGTGACTAAGGAGTTTATGCTAATGCTGAGAGTTAGTAGTGTGAAGTCCTGAGACCAGTGGCATGTTGGAGGTAGGACATCCTGTCTGAACTGTCACCCCTAAAACTGACTTTTGGGGTGGAATTTGACTCTCATGCTTTCTAAAATGTTATTTGAATTCAGTGATTAAAAGCCTTTTTTCCCCCTAGAGATACTTTCAATTTTGACTCCTCCTTAGGAAACTCCCAGCACTCATATTGGATGGCTCAAGCCCTCTACAAGAGCAAAAAATGCTCTTAACCACTGAGCCATCTTTCCACCTGCAAGTGGGATAATTTTTGAGAAATTAGTTGAGTTGGCTTGTTTCCTTGCTGGGGTCAAGTTGTTCCCCTATTGGTATATGCTTACCTCGTATCTTTTCTTTTTCTCTGAGGGGCCTGCTTCTGTCTCTGGGGGCTGTGAAATTTACAGTGCTTGCCTGAGGCTGTTACATCATAACCAAAGAACTTTCTTCCATCCCTCTCTGCCTCCTTCCCTCCCTCCCCTTCCCGCTCTATTTGTGTTTGTTTCTTTGTGTGGTGTTGTATGTGATTATGTGTTCATGAGAGAGGAACTTGAGATAGATGAGGTGTGCTCAAAGTAGTTACATATCTTTGTTTTCTGTGACCCTACCATCTCTCCAGATATGTTATTATCCATTCCTTCTATGTGGTCTCAAGTTTTCATGACAGACATATTGGCTTAGCATGTTCTCCTTTCAGGAGCATTTTTTGTTTGTACATAACTCGCAGCATTATATTTAAACAATGAAATGGAAGCCACACTGGAGTTTTTGGCATTCGCTGCTGTCAGCCCCCGTCTCTCGTCCAGGGCGGGAATTTTAGAAATGAGAGCAATGCACTCCCATTTCAATCACTATGAAAAAGTGGGCAAATGTTTACAAATATAGCTGTTGAAATTTGGTAACACATATTTCCAAGCCTGTATGAACCTCTTTCAAATCTGGACTGTCTAAGGACTTCCACAGTAGATCTTGAGATTAACATTGTGTTTGTGTGTAAGTGTAAGGACTAGGTACATGCTTCCCTCAGTGGTAGCTGCCAATCACATGCAGCTCCCAAACACATTGGAATGGACCTGTTTGGGTTGTGATGTATTGTGAGTGTAAATACACACCATGTTTCTCACTGTGAGGAAATAATGTGGAGTGTCTCATTGATCATTTTTATTGATTATTTGTGTGATAAAAATTTAGATATGTGCAGTTAAATAAGTTAACATTATTAGTATTAGTATTTTAGATTTTTGGATCAGTTCTTATTCTGTGCTCAGGTTGGGTTTAAACTGACTGTGTAGTCTAGGCTAGACTTGAATTTGAGACAAATCCTTACCTTCTGGAGTATCAAGATTATAGGCATGTGTCACTATACCTGTCTTAAATAAAATATTCTGAATGTTAGTATTCTATCCCTTGCCTCTCTCTTTCCCTCCTTCCCTGCCCTCTGTGGCTACAAGATAGACTTACACACACACACAGGTGTAGCCTGTTCTTTTGTTCCCTAATATTCTAGGTCCTGCTGTACTTCGTGGTCAGAGAGCCTTAGCAATCTGTTTTCCAGGCCTTGGTAAAGCACAAAAGACAAATGTAGGCAGTGGAGAGCTGTTTTCACAGCTCTTGACTCTCATAATGTCCGTGTTCACGTTAGTGTCTCTGGTGTTTGTATTGAGATGGATTTGACGTTGCTTTTGTCACTCACTGGTACTGGCTCGTTTTATGTCAACTTGATACAAGAGACAGATGTTTTGGAAGAGAAAATACACCAACCAGATTGGCCTGTGGTCAAGCCTGTGGTCCATTTGCTTGGTTGATGATCAAATGTGGAAGGGCCCATCTCTTTGTGGGTGGTGTCACTGACTGGTGGTGGTCCTGGGTGCTATAAGAAAGCAGACTGAGATCCATGAAGGAGCAAGACAGTAAGCAGTAACCCTCCCTGGATGTTGTACTCCAAGCTATAAGACACAAACTCTTTTTTCCCCCAAGTTGTTTTGGGTCATGGTATTTTATTAAGCAATAGAAACCCTAACTAAGACACTTAGTTGTGTTTCAGCATGTCTGCCTTACCTAGTGGTCAAGAGAAATGAATTAGGAGACATACAGGTGCTGGTTTGAATTCCAGCTCAGACACCTGACCTCAGGTCAATCATTTTGACGTCTGTAAGCATCATTGTCTTCCCTCCCACAGGGACTGGGATGACTCATCCCATTGAGTGTATTAGCACATCCAAGTGGGGCTTGTCTGTGCACTGCTTCCGTGGCCTGGACCATTGCAATAAACTCATTAACCCCTCCTGCTGATGGTCTTTGTTCTTGCAAACCTTCAGTAAAGAAATGTTTAAGAAAGCTTGGAACAATTGGGCTTCTACATAGAAACACATATGTTGGGCTCCCTACTGACCACATAGCAACTGCAGAGGACAGGAGCTGGAGTGAGGATCCTCTCTTATTACTGAGAGAGACCCCATGAAAAGGGTGGACCTGCTCAGAGAATCTGGCTTTAGTCACACATACGACAGGTCTGGGGTCATGCTTAGGATGTGACAGGACAATAAGTCATCAGGATAGGATCTTGTGTCTGGACATCTGGCCTCTCTTCCTGTATAGTATTGATTATTATATAGCTTGTAATACTAATAGAAACTTTACTCTGGCATGTGATCCTGGCTATTGTTAAATGTAAGCTGTTTTTACAGCTTTCTCTGGCAGGCGACTTTGACCGTTGATTGATTCTCATTTGCTCCTCTCGGTGCCCCTGGGGTTAGATGCTCAGATTCCTGTTATTCAGTTGATGGAACTGAGGCACAGAAGGTCAGGTAAGCTACCTAGATCTCAGAGTGCAGCTGGATCTAGAGCCTAGGTCCACAGTACTTTTCCGGTCTTCCTGTTTGTTGTTTTCCTTCTGTTCTGTCACCCATGGAGCACAAACCCTCCTCTGAAGTGTCACTTCATTAAGGATACCAGGCTACATCATTGAGTGTTTTTTACCCTCCCTCCCCCCTGCAAACTGTTACTCTGGGATTTTGACTATGTATTTTCTCCTTGATTGTTTCTTATGTATAGGTTTTGGATTTACAAACTTTATTGTCAGTTCTTGTAATGTAGGGACATTGTATATTTCTCTTTAATTTTCATAAATAATTAGTTCAGTAGTGAGTAAGCACATCTAAACAGGTGTGTAACTAGTTTCGTTCATTCCGTTTCCTATGCATCTTAGCCCAATGAGTTGGGGATTGGTCTAAGTGGTTTTCAGCTAGGACCAGCTTTGCTCTGCAGGGATCATCTATCCCATGGTGGGAGATAATTTTAATTGTCACAGCGAGGTTCGAGATGCTAACTGCTGCTAAACATTGCATAGATGAAAGAATTATCTGCGCTGGGTGTGTTGATAGATGCACCTAATCCTAGCCCTCTGGAAGCAGGAGGGTTGCTGGGAATGTCAGGCTAGCCTGGGCTATATATAGCAAGGCCCTGCTTTAGCAGCCCTCTCCCACCTATTATCTATGCACAGATGTCAATAGTGCTGAGGCTGAGGAATGGCCTGGCAGTGTTCATGTGACAACTGTCTCTAATTACATGTCAGTGCATTATCAGTAGCACTTGGCTTGCAACTTTCTTGAAAAAATTTGCTCTCCTGAGACAGCAGTTCTTTCCTGTTTCAGTCTCTTCTGCCCACAGCAGGGGCTAGAGCCTAGAACTAAAAATCTTGTGACCAAGTGTCCCTGGATGAGAAGATAAATGTCAGCATGCTCATGGGGTGAGAAAAAAAAGAGTTTCTGGTTTTCTTGTATTTGAAGTGAAAGCATTCTTAACTGCTGTGCCAGAGACTTAGTTGGGAATGACCTCAGTCCATCATCTTCTAATGACGTTTGCTCTACCATTTCTAGAGAACAGTTGCAACTGAGGGAGTGGAGGCACCCTCACATCGGGAAATGCCAGAGCGTGTGGATTGCTGCTCACTTAGGACTTCACCTTCTTGGCTTTTTTAACCCAAACTCTTACGAAAGTCATTGGAGAACCACCCTCATAAAGCTGGCAAGTTTGCTGACATATATTCTCCTCCAGATATTCTAGAACGGTCTGCATCCTATGACCTAACACCTTCTCCTTGGACATCTCCCACAGCCGAGACTCTCAGGTAGGGTCCTGTGCAAAGGAGTCACCTCCGGAACTGTTGTCAGGGACATCCTATGTGCTTCTAATTTATCTTGTGAACAGCATGGAGCTGCCTTTCACTGTCCTCCTTGACTCACGGGTGCCTGGAACTGCTTTCTTACCACATCTGCATCCATCAAGTCTGTTTTCTGAGAAGTGCCTCATGCCTCTCAGAGCAAGTGCTGGACACCTGTTCTCTTAACCCTGTACCTGACTGCAGTGCACATAGCCCAGGCTGGCCTCATACTCTCTGTTGTAGCTGAGGACAGCCCTGAACTTCTGACCCTCCTGCCTCTACCTCTAAATGCAAAGGTGACTGAATGATGGAGTGACTGGTGCTTTCCACCACGCCCTGTTTATACAGAGCTGAGGATCAAGTCCCAGTGTCATGCTTGCTAGGCAAGCATTCTCCTGAGTTATACCTCAAGTGTAGCATTACCCCTCTCCCCCTTAAATGCCCCATGTGCTTGGGTGGAGCATCAAGGCACTGGGAGTGTGAGGTGTGGGATGTTCTTTACCTGATAATGAACTGGAAGCAGAGATGAAGGAAGGAGAGGCAGAGACCCATCCCCAGGACCCTACTTCCTGTAGCTAAGTACTTCCTCCTAAGTTTCCAGAACATTCCAAGATAGTGCCACCAGGTGGGGACCAAGCCTTCAACACATACTTTGTCTTGAAGCTATCTGTCTATTACTTTACTTTTTCTTGTGTCAGTTATCAAATCTGTGGTTTCATGCATGTAAAGCACTCTGTCAGCAAGCACACAGGTACATATCCATGCAGAGTCTAGAGGACAACCTCAGACGTCTTTCCTCAGGAGCCCCTTGTTCTTGACACAGCTTGGAATTCACCTGGAGCTGGCCAAGGAGAATAGATTGGCTTGAGATGTTTCTCCATGCTCCCATTCCACCCTGTCTCTCTGGCTTCTTAGAGTTGGGATTACCAACACACCATGTCTGGCATTTTATGTGGGTCTAAAAGAGTCAAACTCCAGTCATCATACTTGCATGGCGGGTATTTTACCAAATGAACTATTTCCCTGGGCTCCTTTTAACTATCTTTAAGTTCACAATCCAGCAGTATTAGTGTGTTCCCACTGCTGGACTATAGACCCGAATGTTCCCATCTTGTCTGCAGAATACATCTTATGGCTGGGCAGGGTGACCCGTGTCTTTGTAATTGTCTTGCCTGCTTCTTGTGTCTCCTCTACAAAGTGATTCTTCCCACTTAGCACAAGAACCAGGTTCCTTGGTGAACTTTCCTCCTCCTAGTCCTGTGGGCCAGCTGGTCAGTGAGTTTGCTCTAGTAGAATGTAGACCATGCAGAGTCATTAGGTGGGCTTTAGAGTAGAGGTGAATTTAATACCAATCTGGAGGGACGATGGATTTTTGGTTGCCAGGGGGTTAACTGCATCAGGCAACAACTGAAAGTATCCTCTCCATCTTATACCAGGTCTCAGGCTGTAGCCACATGCCAAGGTGTTGTTCCTAGTACCCATGCTTCCCTCCCACCCCCATCCTCTGCTATGACAGTTCCCAGTTCTGATCACACTCTTATCGCAAGGGAGCTGAACCACAGTTGACAGGCTCTGTCTAGTTTTGAGTTAATTGAGCTTCAGATGCTACCTGTGAGGTTTCTTCAGCCTTGAATTCATCAGTGTGTCATCAGTAGGTTTGCTGTGCTGGCAAACTTTGGGGAAGGGTGCTTTCTGCTCAAACTTTAGTAAGTGGTGTGGTCCTGGGATAGAGAGGTTCTTCCTGGTTCTTCTGGCGATGGCCTTGTCTTTATCTCTAAGATTTTTTGTCTTTTACCCCACCCCACCCCCTCTTTTTCTTTTTAATAGAGACAGTCTTTCATTGTGTAGCCCTGGCTGACCTAGGTCTGAGTAGACCAGGCTGGCCTGGAATTCATAGAGATCTGCCTGCCTCTGCCACTTGAGTGATGGGACTAACGGGTATGCACCACCACACCTGCCTGGCTACTTACTTTGCAGCTAGTTTGTGACTCTCACTGCATAATTGCTATTTCAGTGGGTTTTCTAGGGGTGGGATAGACATCTTATTTTAAGAGCGCTTTATTATTTTTGTGGCAACCTAAAATATTAGAGTCAGTTACTTGGATTTTTCTCTAGGGGTCTCTCACCTTTAGCATAAAATAGATTAAGTTGGATAATTAGGATTTCCCAGGAGGGTCTGGTGGTGGTGAGATTGCTTGTGTTTTACAACCAGGAGAACAACACCAAACACAGAAGCTAGAACAAAGCATGCAGGCTGGTGGTGTTACTGTTTTACCTAAGGGGAAGCCTTTAGAAGTTGTTTATAGCCCACAGTGACTTAAGGGCAACTTCCTTAGTTCAGGGGGCTGATGATGCAAGAGTTTTATTGCCTTTAATGGGATGGGATGCTTTGTGACAAATAGTTGATAAGGCGTGGCCATTTTTGATGGAATATTTCTGGTTGCTTTGTATTTCCAGGCAAGGCCCCCTCAGCGTTTGGAATCCTCTTTCTGAGCCTTTTCAGTCTAACTGAGCTGGCTGTAAGCCTCTGGTTCGACAGCACAGGCTGACATATTTTTTCCCCTGCATTTGCCCATAGAAGGAGTTCCATAGAAGGGCCTTATAAGTACAGCAGAGGTGAAGTCTGGTTGTCAGCTTGATTGGCCTCACAGTGGGTCTAGGGCATCTGACGGTGTTTCCCCGGGAGATTAGCTGAGGAGGGAAGACACATCCTGACTGTGGCTGGGGTTCCAGGCAAAGGGGAAGCCACTTCAGTGCTATTACAGGACTCTGTGCCCTGGCCTGTGAACATTTGAGCAGAAGTCTCATACTCCTCCTACCTTGCCTCCCCTGACTGATGGATGCCCTCAAACCAGGAGCCCAAACAAACCTTCCTTCCTCGAGTTGTTGCTTGTCACAGGAGGCCTTGTAATTTTCACATGTTAGACAGTAGACAGCAAGTGGCATTGGGAGGTGAGAGGAGCTTTTGTCTGCCTTGTCATTTGTCACCTACCAGGTGAGGCTGCTACATAAAGGCCTCAAACAACCAGGCCCAGCATCTTGGGCTTCACCTTGCTTCTGTGAGCTGATACTAGCACACTGGCCAGAAATGAAAGCCTAAGGAGGTTGGGAGCAGACACACTCTGAGCCCTGAGGCGGGAAGCCTTTAAGTGGCCTACTACAAGCTGGCGTTACAGAACATTTGAAAGGGCACCAGGCTCACACCCCGCTTGCTGATGAGCAGGTCCAGAGACAGATGCCTTGCCTGTAAACTGGCCCTGGGCTCAAAGCCACACACAAAGGTACTTAGCACTGGGAAGATTTGCCTAGCCCCTAGCCCCTTCCAGCTTCCTGGCCTGTGGTCTGTGTTTGGAATTTGAGAGGAGGAACTCTGAGGAGCCAGCTGCAAAAAATTCAAGGAGGAATCTTTTCCCACAGGCTCCCTCATGTGGCAGGAGGTGGGGGTGGGGCAAGAGGCTGACTTGGGGCCATTTTTCTGATTTCTGAATGGGGTGTGGTGCTTCATTTAGGAGTAGAGTTGTTTAGTTTAGTTGTTTGTATTTCCTACTGTGCAAATGGGTTTCCCCAAGTCTGGCTAAATGGCTTAGTCATTTAATGAAAACGAAAGTGCTTTTTCTAACGTGGGGGAAAGATGAAAAAGTTTGACTAGATTTATTAGAACTTAGCATTGTGGGCCTAAGTGGACAATGGTGGAACTTCTGCTGATGCTAGGCCACCTTTGTAGGTGTGGCTTGTCCAGATGGAGACTGCTAGGGAGGACCTCGTTCTGAGAGATGGAGGCGGGAGGATCATAACAGTGTTGGGGTCAGCCTGGACTACATGAGACCCTATCTAAAAACAACTGATACACACACACACACACACACACACACACGGATGGACAGAGGGAAGGAGAGAAAGAAGGCCACTTTCTGCTTTCCTGAGGGGTGGGGGCGGACCTTTGGACACAGCAGCCATTGTTCCCACTCACGAACTCACTGGCTCTCATGGCGCATGGGAATTTGCAGTCCTGTTAATAGAACTGTGGGTTAGGAAGGAAGACACCTGGACTTCTGTTTGCAAGGGAGTTTTGGATAGTCTCTGCAAATGACCAGGGAGGGAAGAAGGAAGGGACTCTGTAAGGGAGAGGAACCCTGCGGAGGAAGGAGTGGGAAGGGAAACATTCCCCAAAGGTTCAGACACTCAGCGGCTAGGTGTTCACTTTCCTACTGACCTTTGCAGGTGTGGAAACTCAGGACCTCTCCATAATACACAGGTTCGCTACCCCGAGCTGCAGCCCTGCTCTCTGTTGCAGAGCTGGGGCCAATGGAGTGGGGGGGAAAGGACCAGCAGTGTGGGATGTGGTGGAATAAGAACAAAGCCTAAAGATACATACATAAAATGCCGTAATGAAACACATTACTTTGTATGCTAACTAAAAGAAATTAATTAAAAATATGAAAGAAGAGATCAGAAATTTCTAGCCCTAAGCACAGAAGTTGTAATCAGCTTCAAAGGAAGCTGAGCTTTGGCAGATCCACCATTCACCATTTGTGCCTGTTATTATTACACACAGATATTGCCTGTCAGTACTTGACATGTGTTACATATTTAGGATTTAATAAGGCCTGGGAAGCCAGGGCAAGAGTGGGTATTTCATGACTGCATTTTTTGTTTGTGTTTTGAGGCAAGTAGGCCTCAAACTTAACATTTGACCAAAGCTTCTTTTCAATTTCTGATCCTCCTGCCTCCACCTCCCAGATGCTTCCAGGGTCATAGCATGTACCACCATGCCTGGCCTGATTGCTTCTTCTCTTAATCATAGAGCACTTTGCCTTTCTATGGTCAAAATGGTATTAAGAGCTGATCATCTATTTCACACTAGGAGTTTGCTGGTTAGTGACAGACAAGGGAATGAGTCTCGTATTTGTATGAAATAGGGCTCCACTCTCCTGTCAATGGAGGTTTCATAGATTTTTCCAGCTTCAGGCTTCAGAGTTTAGATACCTTTTTATTTTAGGTATGCAGATAGTTGTCTGCTAAATTTGTTGAGATTTGTCCTGATTGGCTGTTCCTAGAATTAGTCCTAATAAATGACTCTTGAGTCTGCAAAGTAACTCAACATGGGTGGAGAAAATGTTTTTGCCGGGGTGCTTAATTGTTTTTCTTGATTGTACATTTGCACATCGTAAGCCTACAAGAGAAGGTGGAGACCCTGAACTAAAAGTCTTTTAGTTACTGTGTGCTAGCGAAAGAAGGGATTGGCATGAGGGTGGGGCTGAGGAAGAAGAGCACTCTCTTACTACTATGCCAGCTTGCGTGGTCCTCGGTTTGCCTCACCTGCTTGCAGAGCCGGGGTGCTGCGGAAGTCTTAAAGTAAAAACGAATTCAATTTCTGTTTGAAAGCTGTTTTGCTTTCAAACATGGAAACTCTTGACTAAGGGTGTGTTCCGGTGCCTGGGTGGAGCGGTCCCTGGCCAGACCTGGCTGTGCTCCAGGGATTTAGACCTCCTCTCTCCCTTCCAAAATTCTAGCATTGGGAGCACTTGCTTGGATGCCCATAGGTTTGAGGCGATCTTTTGAACAAGTCAGTTTGTAGAAAGAGAGAGATGGACTGGGCGAAGTCAATAGACACTTATTTAAATTGGCGCTGCCAGAGGATGTGTGCAAGACTTTAAAGACCTCTGATCCTTTATTTTGGAAGACTTTAGGGAATCACAGTGTCACAGAGAACACTTGGACAAATGCTTCTCCAAGTCGTAAAGTCTATTTTTCCCTTTTTCCTGAGACTCTTTCATGTTGGTGTTCGTGTTTGTCATTCATACAGAAAGCCTTTGCCACTGTGGCTATCGTACATGTGAGTTTCTTCATCGGTTACGTAAGAACCCTTTGTATTTCTCCTGGGCATTAGCAAGGTCCTGAAGAGCATCCGGCTAACATCCTAAAGGGCATCCGGTTAGAATCTTGTTAGTGGGAAGTAAGAACTAGCAGCTTATTTCGTGGGTGAGAGGAAAACTTGACCAGTATACCAAGAATCCACGCCCAGCACTTTTTTAAGGTGATTAGATTTTATAAAACACTGATTTGAGATAATTGTGGGCTGAACACAGCTGCCAGAAATAGCACAGTGACCTGAGTACCACTCATTTCTTCCAAAGAGCGGAACGTTTGTGGTGACTGGTTTCTATGTCGACTGGATTGGATTAGAAATGCCCAGAGCTTTAGGGAGGTCCACCTTTGGGTGTGTCTATGAATTTCCAGGGAGGTTTAATTCAGGTGGGAAGAGGCATCCTAAATGTGAGTGGGATCATCCCAACCATGACCTGGGAGCCCAGACAGAGTAAAACAGGAGAAAGCTTGACCAGCTTCTCAATAAGACCCAGACCCAATCAAACTGCAGGTCGTCCCACGTTCCCTGTGTGAAAGGGGCTGTATCACTGGAGCAGGGAGTCAAAATAAACCCTTTCCTTCTTCAGTTGCTTCTCCTCAGGTATTTGGTTTCAGTTAGGGGAAAGTAACTAGTGTGGTGTCAGAGAGCAACACAAGTGTGCACTGAGGAAATCCACATGGATGTTGTCGTTGACCTGTCTGTAGATATTATAGGTTTATTGTGTGTTCTGATATGTGTTTAGCTCTGTTCAGTTTTATCACGAGAAACTCTGTAGTTCCCATGCTAAACTACAGAACAGTTCCATCACTAGGACCCTGAGTGGTATCCTTTTATAACCATAATTTTTCCCTCCTTTTCCAGCCCCAACCCCTGACAACCACTAATTCTCCATGCCTATAATTTTATCCTTTCAGGCAGATTCTATAAATGGATCATATGGTATGTATCTTTCTGAGTTCAGCTTTTTAATAGGCTGGCTATTTGAATCTCTTATCGTACCCTTTGCAGCAGTTCCACAAAGGGATGAATTCCCTTCTATCCCTGAGGCAGTGAAGTCCGACCTTTCGTGGGTCAGGAAGCCAGGAGGAGTCCAGGTGCACCTGACCCTCAGTCTTGCTGCTCTTGCAGAAGACTTGGGTTCAGCTCCCAGTAGCCACATGATACCCCTTCTAATTCTGGTTCCTGGGATCTGATGTCATCTTCCTCTCTGAAGGTTCCAAGAGTGAATGAGGTGCACACAAACTTACAACACACATGCAAAATCAGGAAAATGTAACAAAAGGTAGGTGGTTAGTGGCTATGCCTTCTTCCAGGACACAGGTGAACCACCTAGTCGCTACATGGCAGCTTAGTACAGGCATACTCAGAACACACTTCTAGCAGTGACTTTCCCAGTGGAAAACCATTAGCTTTGGGGAGCACTTTGGGATGTTGAGGGAATTAACCAACAGATCTGGGTAATTGAGCCTTGCATGCAAACTATCCAAGAAGCATTTAGACTTCTGCCAAGCTGAAGCATACGTTTGGTGTTTGCACAGCCTCCCATGTAATTACACATGTTAGCATGTTTGCTGGGCTACACTCTTCAATGTTACAATGAAAGTATTTTCACATGCTGGCTGCTGCTGTATAAAATGGTTTCTCTTGTGCCTTGGGAAGGAAAACTGTGCCATTCTCATTGGGAGGGTGTAGCCTGGTTCTGCGAGGGAAGCAAACTTTTGGTTTCAATTTCTCTGCCTCTGAGTGTTTTTGTGGGTACTCAAAAGGGAAAATGAAACAAGGGTCGTCTTAGGGATACTTTATGTAACATACACTCCATCTACAAAGCACAGTGTCGCCTTTGAGAAAGTCGGGCCTGTTAGGGTAGGTGCTTGCTGAGCTGGCAAAGGTCCGGTCTCTTTGAGGCTGTGTTGGTGGTGAGGAACAGGAAGGGCAGTCATCTGTGGCTGGAAAAGCTCTCCTAAGGGAGGGCTCACCCTGCCCATGATCTCAGCTCTCATAAGCTGTTTATGGTGTAACTGTGTATGACTTTCCTGTTAGTGGGTTTGTGTGCATTAGGTGATCTGGAGTCAAGGCCTGAAGCAGGAAGAATCAAAGGAGATTATTATTGCAACAAGGAAGGAATTAATATTTGGGGACAGTTAACATTTCAGTAACTCATGCTTTCCTCATCTTTAGACTTCCCTGAGCCATGGCCCACTTCTCTATGTCAGCTGGGGAAGAAGTTCAGAGTTCAATCCTTTGATATGGCCTGATGCGCCCTAGAGCCACAAGAAGACTGACTGTCTTTGTTCCTTGGGGGTACTGTTAAACTTAACTAATAGAGGTCAGACATGGACAATTTCTGAGCATAATCCTTAGCTGTTCCTTTCCTAAGGGAAATAAGCTCAGCTGAGTTCCCTAAAGCACTCACTGTGCACGTTTACTATTTCTTGAAATAATTTCCATTTTCCTGCCCTGGAAAAGCAGGCAATTTCAAAGAGGTTGAGAAAGAATTACAAAGTCATTGGGTTAAATTAGCTCACTGTATCCCTTTTAGAACTCATGAAACAGGCAGGTAATGCCGCTCAGCAAACACCCGTACATACGGATGAGCGTTTTCAGATGAAAACCAGGGCAGACAGTCAACACAAGGGGACAGAACAGAAACAGCACCATAGTCTCAGGTAAGGACACCTGTAGAATGACAGCAAATAACTAGTGACCCACAGTGGCCTGGCAGTTCTAGAATTTTCCTGTGGAAATGTTTAAATCTGACACACTTTACCTTTGTGTCTTTTCTTTTCACATTTCAGAAATGGTTGAAATACCTAGATGTGAATCCCCTCCCCCCCTTTTTTGTAGAGTCAGGCTGGCCTTGAACTTGCTAAGTAGTGTGGTTTACATCGATCTCCTGGTCCTCCTTCCTCCTCCTCCCAAGTGCTGAGATTACTGATGCGCACCACTGCAGCCAGTTGGGTGTAGAGTTAAGGAGAATTTTACATCTCTATGATGCTGCTGAATATACTTTAATATGACAATTGGCTTAGTGTCTCTTGTCCTATGTGCATTTTTAATCAAAACATTTAATTGGACAAAATATGTTGTATTGCCTAATGTAATATACAGAATGGTAGAATTCCTGATAGTGAAGAATTATCATTTAATGAAGTGATTGGTAGGAGAGTTTTGGACACCCCCACCCCCACCAGGTTTAGCAAGTCATAGTCTATGTGACTCTATATCTGTGATTTTTGATCAAATTTAAAACTCGTCTTGTGATTATTTGCCTGTGTGTCATCTATCTAGCAAAACTGGGGACTGAACCCCAGGACCTATTCATTCTAGGAAAATACTTCGCCAGTATGCCCTGCCCCAGCTCCATCTGGCATTTTACAGGACTACACGAGAGGCTGAAGTTAAATAATGGTAGGTCTATCTTGGGTCCTGTGCTGGGGGTGCGGTCCATAGATAGATACCAGTAGAGAAAGGCCCAGCAGCCATGGCTTTTGTTTGACTGTTAACCCATCCATCGAGTTTGCTTACTTACAGTTGACAATCACGCTGTATTTTGGTTTTGTTTTCCCCCAAGGTATTTCAGAAATTGCCATAGCTGTTTCTCACGGAGTCAGTTTGTACACTTCTTCAAGGCTCCGTGTGTGTTTTAACACTACAGTTGCCTCCCCTCACCCCTTTCTGCCTATCTGCCACCTCTCCACTCCCTGAACTTTACTATGCATTGAGAAGTCTCTAACAAGTCCTGGACTTTCTGCCCTGCAGGGAGGGCTGGGCCTTTGGGTCACAGTAGCTTCTTTCATTAGCAGAGCCCAGCTAGTTAGGGGACCACCTGTGGGTGGACCCCTGTTCTCGGAAGTGCCAGAGTTACTTGGGTGTGCATGTTCCTCCTTGGCTTGGAAACATTGGCAGGGAGGCTGAAAGGTTCTTTGTGTGACCCACAGTAGCTCGCCCTTGTATCCATCCCTGAGTTGTAAAAGCTCAGAGCCTTGCTGGAAGCCTGCAGCAGGAGGGTTTGTCCCTGAGTGGGAACCAGGCTGGTACTGTGGATGCCTCTGCTTCCCAAGAAGGCAGCAAAGCATCCACAGTCCTGGCTGTGTTCCTGCCTTCTGCTCTGCTGAGCTACTTTTCTTTGACACCTTCTTAAAGGTGTGTCTGGTTTTGCCTCAGCCTCCCTCAGCACACTGTTACAGTGAACACAGAAACACACCAGGATCCCACTTCCTTCCAAGGGCATTAGAAGCCAGGAATATAACCACAGGAATTAAGCATGAAAACTAGCTCAATAAGGGGCCCTCTTCATGCTTGACAGTGAGTATTTTTATTTCCCTTCTAGGAACTCTGCAGCTTCTGTCCCCCCTCCCCCAGCCGTCCTGCAGTTGGAGGCAGGAGGAGGAAGGGGAAGGAGAGAAAGGGGCTGCTTGGATCTGGGGTGCCCCAGCTCCTGTGGAAAGAGCTTTATGATGCTAATAAGCCTGCAGTTCACTGGGCTTTCCCTAACAGTTGTTTATTTTTGAGACTGTGTTATTGTCAACTCTAACGATGGGGATGGATTTACTAGTAAAAGAAGATGAGTAGAAAATAATTGTGAGCTGTCTGCATGGTGCGGTGGCTTGTTGGATGGAAAGAACAGGAGTTTTTTTTATTCATTTATCCCATCCATCCATCCATCCATCCATCCATCCATCTATCATCTATCTATCT